>JARHVA010007001.1:715000-720000 GCA_037957365.1 Torreya grandis
GAAAAGCATTGAAACAAAAGGAAAAACAAACTTAAAAAAGTAGATAAAATTGTGATAGATGTTTCACTACCATATTTATACCTTCTTACCAGAGAAGAAGAAAAATGCATTAATGTATCTAATCTCAACAAAGATATATTCTTATAATAGATCTAATTATGCGTCTTCCAAGCACCATATTTAAATGATATGTTTATATAATAATATACATCTAGTTACACACATGCATACCCTTATATATACCATTACAACAATTCAAATTATTTTAGGGCACCTAGATATGAATTTAATATTTTTCTCAGTCAATAAAATGACTTATAATTTGATATCATTAAAAATATATAGGTTCACATGTACAGATCTATAAGATGTATAGGTATTACGTATACATGCATATATGATACTAAATACATATACTCCTACATACATATATACATATGAAATATATCTATATTTATATATTCAATCAGACATAAATATTCTAGAATCATTATTTTTTAATCATGAAACATATATAACTATAATAAAGTAATTATTTTCAAACAATCCTGAAAAATAGATATAGACATATATAAAACATAAATATGGAGATATGTAACTATGATATAATAATTATTATTAAAGAAAGGAAGGATTTTGAAAAAGAAAGAGAAGCCATACCTGATGTTTACACAAGAACAAACTACTTACACTTATTTATTTTTTATTCATTATATCTCCTTTGCCCCACATTCCACACACTCTTCTAGCCATGTCTCTCGTTCTTTAGATAACTTATAGATAACATTGACTTGTTCTAGAAAAATTACATTTAGAAAAATTGACCCCAACTCAACAAACTGAACTCAACTTCTCAAAAAGAAGTCTAAGAATAGAAGTTAATTTCCATACAAAATCTCATGCTCATCACATTATTTTATCCAACTCATACATTTTAAATGACCATGTCTAAATGATTACTCCATTAAAATGATAATTCTCAGATTGCATGGCCATCTTTACTATAACACCCAAAATAATAAAGGTTTGGCATAGATTTTCCCTTGACCACTGGCTACAATAATTACAATGAAAACCCAAAATGTAGTTTGCCTTTCTCAAACATTAACCTAATTGTACCGTAGTTTTTTCTTGAGTTTAATCAAAATTTATTTTCTTCTCAAAGAAGCTTCTTTCTCATTTCATTATTTTAACAATTCAAACAATTTTCGTAAGTACGTTTTTAATTTTAAGTAGAAATTTATTCTTAGTTCGTGGTTTATTGAATTTTCATTTTGTGCTTTGTAGTCTAACAATAAAGATGATGGTGTAAAAATTATTGTCTAACTATTCCAAGAGATATCAAAAAGGGATGAGGCTAAGATCATAAAATGGACAAATTAAATATAATGAACATTCTATTCATCTAATCCACTAAAATTAAAATTTTAATAAATAAAAAAAATCACATTCATCATATTTATAAGTGCTTCAGAAATATATATAATTTTATAAACCTAAAAGCAATTATAATGTGAAATAATAATCAAACATATATCAGGTATTAAGACCTGCAAGGTTATTTAAACAATATCTCTTAAATATTATAATATACCATAGTATAAACTAATGTTTATAATATAAGTTACAAGTAAAATATGTTGTATGATTATCCTACTCTCAAAGTTATTACTATAAACTAAATAATAACCCATTCTACCTTACATTTTTTGAAGAGTTTATCTAAAATACCTAACTCTCCATGAGAACTTGTTATTGATAAGTGAACATTATCAAGCTCATATTATAAATAAATGAATAATAACACTTATAATGCAAGGTGAACACTAATATCATAATCAATAAAAAATTAAACTAAAAATGAGTATGGTCTTTTCTTATAGAGTTATTTCCACCAAACAAGTGACATGAAAATATCATGTTGACATTAAAATTGAGCATGAATTGCGTACGTCTATGTGACCTTTGAGGGATGCTAATAATTTATAGATGTATTCTTAAGTATTGTAAATTTCATTTGAATAATGTCAATCTCTTTCAAGATCATTTATAATTCCAACATTTGTTTCATATAATTTTTTCAAATTAGTACTCCAACTCTTACCAACCTAATAGCCAAATCATTAGAAATTTATGACTTAAAGTAATAGTTCCCAACATGACTATGTGAAAATTAATACAATAGTTGAAAATAGAAATTTTTTTTAAAAAAATATAAACAAACTAGTCTTGATAAAAAAAAATAATGTTTCTAAGTTTATGAATTAAAATTGAAAGATTGACTATAATCAAATCAACAGAGTAATTAATAAAAAAGCCTTTAATTATTCATATTAATAAAATATTAATTCCAAATTGTTAATAATTTTACAAACCATTCTAAGAAAAACATAAGATAAAAATTCATATAAACAAAGTATAAAATAATCTAATGAAATCTACCAAGATTTTCAGTAACAAGATAAGTGTGAACATGAATCAATAGTTATGTTAACATACAAATATGTGATAGCTCATACATGAACCAATACACCAAATCAACCAATTAGTCTTGTAAGTGTATTCCAAGTGGAAAGATAACTTTTTCGAAGATATTACATCTCAAATAAGTTTTTCAGGCATGCCACCTTGTACCATGACCCACTATATGTGTATTCCTCTAGACATGTGTATAAACCAAAAAACATTAATAGCAACAATCAAGTGATGGTAAAATGATAATATATATCAAACCATAAGAATCTATGAATATTAAATTTATTTTTATCACCATGACCTATTTTCTCATTGCACTATTCAACAATGGTTGTTACATTAATCAAAACAACACCATCTTCACAAATTTAACTTCTCTTTTGAAACAACTCTTTTTACACATGCTCATATATTGTTGTGTTCCCCTTATCCATGACTATCATTATTTAAACTCTAAATATGTTCTACACCAATGGTAATGTGCACTTTTCTCAACCAATATAATATTTGTCTATTTTGGAATTATGACATGCAATTGTCTAACCAAATATAATGTAGACTGAAAATAATGTTCCTCTCCATCAAATTTTTATAGAACATCTCAAAATAACCTTGCACATACTTTGTTTGATGTCATCAGTCATCATTGACATAGAAATGGTACTTCATTAATATGTTTTGATTTTGATTTGTACTATCAGGTGCATGTATAAATGATATATGCATGAATATGGACATTTGTATTGAGTTGTAATACTTTATCTAAACTTTTATTTATGTTTTGAATGTGTAATTCTCAACAAAGTCAACTTCTGAAACAATAAAACTAAGTGGTAATATTCCATTCCTTAGCTTGAAATGTTCATCCAACCATCTATCCCTATGTGTGTGCCTTGCATACTCATAAAATAATTTATCCTTGAATTTGCTCATAAATTTTGAAATAGGTATCTATTTTGTAATAAGCTCACAAATTTTATATTCTTTTCCATCTTTTACTTAATAAGTCACATATTTTTATTTTCTCAAACCAACTAATTCATGTACAAATATACTTGTAATCTCCTCATAGATACCTTTCTTTTTTTATTTTTTTCAATGCACCATAAATGCTGAAATATCAATCCAAACATGTTTTGTTAAAAAATAATTATCCATCTAGTCTTCCACAAAAAATGGTTAGAATAAATACCCTAGATTATTTTGGTATAAATTATATGCCACACTCCTATGAAATGTTTTCAGTATGCTAAGTAGGATCTATACAGTGAAAGATATGATAGTGAGTTAAAAATTCAACATGTTACCTACAACAAACGGTGTGTGTGTGTGATTTTTTTTACATAAAAGGGTTTGGTCATCCTAAATATCTTCGATTAATATAAAAATTTAGATGTTTTATAAAAAAATTTATAGTAATATTATGTTTGGGACATATCCAAAAAGATTCTTAGATGTGATTCCTAATTACACAAACTAACTTTTATTATCACTACATCTCTTGTATTGGATAAAACTCTTGTATCGTCTTTCCAAAACTGTACAAGTAAATATTTGAGCCTTATCCTTTTGTCTAAGTATACTAAAGAATTATCAAAGATAGTTTCTATTGGCATCATTCAATCTTTTTCATATTCCAATCACTTTCATTAATGTTTTTATATTTATGTTTACTGTTTAGCTAGTTTCTGAAATAAAACATTTATTTCCCTATTTGAACACTTATTGCATAAGTTATAATTTTATGTCAAGAAACATTAGAATCATTGTTGAAATATGCCACACCTACATTATAATATGCACCATCTATATTTTAAACAATTTAATTCTTTTCATCATCCATATTACATTTTCTTATTCTGAGGTGTAAATTGTAGGACTCACCTTAATCGATATCATCAATGAAACAAAAAATTGAGATTTTTGACTAATAAAATCTAATTTCCCAAAGAAATTATCCTAATTTTTTTAGCTGATCTTCTTGAATGGCACCAAACTTTTTCTTATGCATTGGTTTCAAAATATTTCCACCAAATTTAATTAATTATTTGCCTTTTCTAAGCAAATCCATGGAGGTGTTTTTATGGTGGAATTTATTTAGAGGATGTTTAAAATTCTTTATGTTCACTACCTATTTCTTCACTATTACATTCATTTTCTTATTTTTTCTAAAACATTTTGTTCATTGTTACATTCATCATTATGTGTTTCCATGAAACTTTATTCATTGTTATGGGGTAAATCATCATGCATAGATTCATCATCAAAAAAATTATAAACTTTATACTTTGAATGTGTAATTGCAACATAATTCAAACTTTTAGGTAAACATTCATCATCATTATTCAATTAATCATTGTAAATTTCAACATTATCTATGACATTTGACTCATTACAAATAGTATTTTTACCTTGTCTTGGGTGAAATTTTTGTGTTTGTAACTTTTATTTTTCTCTCAATGCTTGTAATTGCTCTAGTATTTTATGCCTTACCTACTTTCTCTTCCTTGAATGAGAACCAAAAC
>JARHVA010007001.1:730000-737500 GCA_037957365.1 Torreya grandis
ATAATGTAATCAAGTTAAATTATAAGTTTTCATTTATATTGTTACATATATTTTCTTATAATTTAATTTTTTTTAGTAAATATAAGAAATTCTGGTCACTCAACATATAATAGATTTAGTCTCATAGTTGCATGCCTTACGAAGTGAAAATCGTGTTTCAAAATTCAATCAAGTCAATACTTAAGCATTTCTAGGGTCTAAGAATTAAAATTAGGGATTTTAGGACATAATTTTTACAATTTATGTCCATTTTTGGCAAACATATAGTCATTTTAGGTTTTTGTGCCTTCTAAATTGATTCTTGTCATTTTTAGGAGTTTTAAGCTTATCAAAATTGAATATTGAAAACATTTAACTTTGAAATTGATGTAAAGTGGTGTTATTGGGGTAGTATAGATCACATTGATGGCATACACACATCAAGTAACCACTTTATGTTAATTTCTCTTGTTTATCATCTCTCCCTTATCTTTGATCACTTCCTACTCATGCTTCATCAACCCTAGTCACTCTCTCATCATTTTTCATTGTTCTTAATCACTCCCTCATTGAACCTCACTATCCCTAGTCATCTTTAATCATTCCCTCATTACTCTTGATTACTCCATCATTGGCCCTTACTATCCCTTATCACTCACACCTCATCCCTCATCATCCCTCATCACTCACTCATTGACCCTCACCATCCCTCATCATCTTTAATCACTCCCTCATCATTCTAAATTACTCTCTCATTGGATCTCACCATCCCTCATCATCCCTAATCACTCCCTCATTAGATTTCACCATTCCTAATCACTGCTTCATCATCCCTAATCAAACCCTCCTCATCCCTAATTAATCCTTTGTTGACCCTCATCATTCCTTATAATTTATAATCTCTCCCTCATCATCCCTAATCACTCCATAATTGACCCTCACCATCCCTAATCACTCATTCCTCATCACTCATCTCCTCTAATCACTCACTCATTAATCCTCACCATCCCTAAACATCCCTAATAACTCACTTACCCTACCTAATCATTCCCTCATTTACCCTCACCATCCCTCACCATCCCTATAGAATCCCTCATATTATCTAATCAATTCCTTCTCATCCCTTCTAATACTTAATCACTTTGTCTGATACCTTGATGGTGGTATTTTTTTGGGGTTTACCAATATTAGGATTTATAGATGGAGAGTTGAGAGCTAGAATAAAATATAAGACATAATGATGAAAATGATTAGAAGTAAATTTCAAAGATAAATATTTAACACATATTATACAATATAGGATTATTAGAAATGATGTAATTCACAACTGAAAATCCACCAGAAAAAGAGAAGCAAGTAAAACCACCATAGCACTAAAAATGGGTTGTAAATACATGAGGAACACCAAAATATATGATTTATTAAAACCAATCAATTATTTTCCATATGAGGACATTTTATTATCTAAATAATTACATTTAAGGCCTTCTATTTATATGTCTATTCAGAGTGGAAAATTATTTTCAAATGATTAGAACAAGTAGTCCAATATTGGAAATTGGTGCTTAATTCATAAATTCAATATCCAATGTAATGAAGAGTGTCACACCATGAGCTCTCTATTTTCACATCTTGAGAAGTGTGTATAAGTTATATAACATTATAAAAAGGTAAGTATATAATAGATTTTTAACCCAATGATATGGTTGGTACTAAAAATATCTCTAATTCCCCCAAAAAGAAATTATATGAATTAAAAATATTGTTTCATTAATAAATGTAGATCAATGGTGAGCCAATAAACATTATCATTTCCAAAGGAAGTCATAAGGAATTAATTTCTCTTAAAGAATATTTTCAAAAATTGAACTTGAAATTTATACATAATACATAACCATACACTAGTGTATGGTCTAGTGTAGGCCTTGAGATGTGGATCACCTATTAGTGTCACTTGGTGTATAAAATCAAACTTTTTAAAGATGCAATCCTTTGTGATATATCACCATTAGTGGTGTGTGATGGTTTTAAGTGTGGTCAACCATATATTTACCATTATGCCTTTTATGTTAACTCATGTGATGAATTCATTCATTTGAATATGTTGAACGACATCCTCATGACATTTACCTATGTCATTTTTCTGATTTACCTTGACGACATCTTACTATTTAAAAAACATGGGATGAACATCTACACCACATGTAAATAGTGTTTCACATTTTATAGAAATATATTTTTATTATTATCATGAATAAATGTTGATTTTTCATGCAAGAGATAAAATATTTTAGATAAAGTACATGCACAAGGAGTGAATGTGTGAAATTGACCAAGATTCAAGTCATATAGGAATGGGAAACACTAAATAATTTTTCATCTAATTAAAATCTTCTCAAAAATATAAAATTATACAACATATTTGTGTTTATTTTTTATATCTTGCACCAAACTACCAAAGGTGGAACCAAATAAAGTTTCATCTAATCAGTTGCACAACAAAGATATTTTGATGAACTAAATTTTAGACTCTATTTTGTGTTAGTACTTATGTTAATTAACTATAAATTTGGAAGATCATCCAATTTATTTAGTAATAAAATTGACTATCACAAATGGGTATTGACAACACAAGTCCTAGAAAAGAGTTAATTTCTATTATAATAAATTAAACAATATATCATTGGAATCAAATATATATTTAGAGTATATACTTACATCAGATGATGATGGAGTGATTAGAAATGGTGAGTGATGGTGAGGACCAATTATGGAGTGATGATGGATGGTGAAGGTTAATGAGGGAGTGATTAGAGATTATGAGGGATGAGGAAGGAATTGTTAGTGATGATGATGGATGGTGATAATCAATAAAGGAGTGATTAGGGATGACAAGGGAGTGAATATGGATGAGGAAGAGATTAGGGATGATGAGTGATGAGGAAAGAGTGATTATGGATTATGAAGGATAGGGAAGGAATAATTAGGGATGATGAGGGATAGTGAGGGCTAGTGAAAGAGTAATTATAGATGATAAGGGAGTGATTAGAGATAACTAGGGATAGTAATGGTCAATGAAGGAGTGATTAGGGATAATGAGGAATGGTGAGAGAGTGATTAGGGGTAATAAGTAATGAGTAAGAAGTGATCAAGGATGAGGGAGGGATGATGAACAAGTAAAATTAACATAAAGTGGTCATTTGATGTGTGTATGTCATCAATATTATTTACACTACCCCAATCACACTAATTTAGATCATGTTCAATGTGATTAAATTTTAAACATTAATTTTGAGAAACCTAAGAATCCTATAAATTTTAGGAATCAATATAAAAGGAATAAAAACCTAAAAAATGACTATATGCTTACCAAAAAAAGACATCAATTACAAACATTATGTACTAAAATCCATAGGTTTAATACCTAGAACTTGAAAATGTATAAGTACTGACTAGATTAGATTTTGAAAAACTATTTTCCATGTCATAAGGAGTGCATCTCTGACACTAACTCTATCAAATGATAAGTGACCCTAAATTTTTATGATAGATAAGGGATCAGGATGGAGTGATAAGGAATGATAAAGGATAGTGATAGTCAATTAAGGAGTAATCAAAGATGATGAAGGAGTGATTAGAGATGACTTGGGAGAGTGAGGTTCAATGAGGGAGTGATTATGGACATTGAAGAATGATGAGAGAGTCATTAGGGGTGATGAGTCTTGAGTAGAAAGTGATTAAGCATGAGGGAGGGATGATGAACAAGATAAATTAATACAAAGTAGTTGTTTGATGTGTGCAGGTCATCAATGCAACCTATAATATCCCAATCACAACACTTCGTATTACTTTCATAGTTAGGGGTTTTCTAACTTTAATTTTGACAAACCTAAGACTCTTAGAAATGTCAGGAATCAATTTAGAAGGCACAAAAACCTACAATATGGCTATATTTTTACTAAAAATGGACATCAATTGCAAAAAATATGTCTTAAAATCCCTATGTTTTATACTTAGACCCTAAAAATGTGTACTCACTAATCTAACTAGATTTTGAAAAACTATTTTTCACATCATAAGGCATGCAACTATGAGACCAACTCTATTATATGTTGAGTGACCATAATTTCTTATATTTACTAAAATAAATTTAAATCATAAGTTTACATTTATATTAAGTTTATATTTATATTTCTACATTTATTTTCTTGTACATCAAATTTAGAGTAGTAAATATAAGCTTCTAGTTAAAGTTGCCTTGATGTGCAATTCTTACATGTTTTCGGGTGTTGAGAATATATAACGTGCTCACATTATTAATTAACATGATTGTGTTATTAATAAAATCACTTTATTAAGTAACACAATCACATTATTAAGTAACATAGTCAAGTTATTAAGTAATGTTATTACATTATTAGGTAACACAGTAACATTATTAAGTAACACGATCATGTTATTAAGTAACGCGATTATATTATTAAGTAACATGATTGCATTATTAACATGATATTATTAATGTGATCATGGTATTTGAATTTGAATTCCATTCATGTGCCTTTTGGCTCAGGAATGGCTTGGATTAGTGATCCAAAAGATTGGACTGTCAATATATAACCATGTTTGTAAAGGTATGAAAATAAAGAACAAATTTCAACTTTGATTGACAAATACACTAGGAATTTCAATGTGAAAATTGAAAAACTATATATCATCATAATGAGCATGCTCTCCTATTTCAAAAAATATGTTTTTTAACAATTTTTGGACTGATTTAAGGTTTCAAACTATTTTGATTTCTATCTATGCTTCTTTTAGACTACATACTGCAAACATATATGGCTATACATTTTCATCTAATTTGTCTTTCATTGATCCAAGTAAAAAGTAAATTATATGGTGACTAAGTAGACCTAATTCTACAAACATTAAAAAAATTGGTTTTCATTTTTTTGGAGTTAGTTAAGCATGTTGCACAAATGGCTATCGATTTATTTATCAGTTTTTAGGATCTATTTACATGCAAAATTCACAAATAAAAGTATTCATTGAAAAAATATTAAAAATATAGGTGACCTACTAGAAGATATTATCTAAATTTTCCCCAAAGGGTTTCAAATAATATTAAATGTCTCTCAAAAAATGGTACACATCATGGCCATTTATCTACTATGTTTTCTAAAAAAAAATAGGAGTTCCTCTTCAAATTTTAGATCTTTGACCTAGTCATACTTAACCATTTTTTTTTAAATAGTGTTTTGGAAACTAAACTCAAAATTCTACATTTCATGTTCTTATACCATCTTCAACTTTGGAGTGTAGATAACTCTAATTATCTATACAACTTTATATTTCTAAAATTTTAGGAAAATCATGTCCATGGGTAAGCCACTTTTTGTCCCCCATCTTTGTGCACTTACCCAATTACTTTATAGTTTAAAATATTGAAGATTTGGATTTTTAAAAGCACTGTGTTTTCAAAAAATAAATTAGATGAAAGTTTAGTGCAAAAATTCATGTATGTAAAGGTATTCTTGACTATATTCATTCTAGTGTGTGGGGTCTAGACCCTATAATTTCATATGGAAGATCATGGTATTTTGTTATTTTTATAGATGATTACTCTAGAAAAGTATGGGTCTACTATCTACAAATATAGTTTGATGTTTTTAATGTATTTTAGCAAATTTATAGCTTTGGTTGAGAGGAAACCTGGTAAGATAAACAAATGTTTAAGAGTATATAATGAAGGTGACCTCACATCTTTCAAGTTTTATAAATATTAAAAGGAAGTTGGGATTGAAAGGAATAAAATTACCATATATACACCACAACAAAATGTGGTTATTGAATGCATGAATATGACTCTTGTAGAGAGAGTAAGGAGCAAGCCTATCAATGCAAATTTGGACAATTATTTATGGGTAGAAGTAATTTGTACAAAATTCTATGTAGTAAATCATTCACCATTAATTTTAATAGACTATAAGATTATTAAATAGGTATGGATAAGTCATCCGTGTGATTATTCAAGTTTGAAAACTTTTGGTTGTAATGTTTATTCTCTTACTAATATGAATCAACATTTAAGGTTAGACCCAAGACGTAATAATTACATATTTGTTAGGTATGGTGAGGAGATGGTGTTAATATATATAGAGTGGGGTATCCTCCTACCTGTAAGATCATCGTTACCAGATATGGATAGTTTGATGAATCATCTTTTCTAAAATCAAATGTAGAAAAGAAAGAAAAATGGGAACTAGAACATCAACATGTCAAGGTTGAAATCAAGCCATCTTGAGATTATAAAAATGAGGAAAACCAGAAATTTTTTAATGGTGAGGATGTTGAATATTTACAAAAACTTGAGGAAACACCTCAGCAATTAAAATGGAGGTCAAAACATGAGGAAGCACCTACATAATCAGTATGGAGATTTACATGTGTTAGGTATCCTCCTAGTGAGTACAATCCCAATATTTAAATTAATTTGATTTATAATGATGGAGATCCTAGTTGTTATCAAAAATCATTAGAAGATACTCATAGTTCTAAATGGAAAAGGGCAATGGTAGAGGTAATGGATGGCTTGGATAAAAACAAGTCATTGGACCTATTAGAAATTCTGAAAGGCAGAAAAATTTATGGTTTTAAATGGCTTTCCAAATGAAATATAGGTGTTGATGAAAAGGTTTAAAATTGTAGGGCTAGATTGGAGCAAAACAAATTTGCATAGAAAGAATGTATTGATTATCATGAAATATTTTTACGAGTTGTTAAACATGTTTCAATTTGACATGTTTTAGAATAAGTGGCTTTAATTGATTGTGAGTTAGAGTAGTTAAAGGTTAAAACAACATTATTTTATGGAGATTTAGAAGAGGATATGTATGGAACAACCTGAGGTTTTTGTACAATATATTAAAAAAGTATTTGTTTACAAGCTCGATAAATCATTATATGGATTGAAACAGTCACCTAGGTAATGGTATAAGAGGTTTGATTCCTTCATGGGGAGCCAATTTTTTTTTAACAGTGAATATGATCATTGTGTTTACTTAAAGATTTTGGAAAAAGGATTATTCATTAAATTGGCATTATATTTTGATGATATGTTTGTATCAAGAAAACGCATGGTAGAAATTAATATTTTAAAGGCTCATCTCATTAGGACATTTGATATGAAGGATCCAGGAGCAAAAAAAAAAAATTAGGCATGGAGATACATAGAAACAAGAAAAATGGTAAGATATGGTTATCACAGTAGAGGTATTTGGAAAAGATACTAACCAGATCTAGTATGAAGTTGTGAAACTAGTTAGTATCCCTTTTGCTTCCCATTTTAAACTTTATTCAATTGTATTTTCTAGTAGTAACAAAGAAAATAAGTATATGCCTCATGTACCATATGCTAGTGTAGTAGGAATTTTAATTTATGCTATGGTGTGTATAAGGCTAGACATTTCACATTAAGTTGCAATTATCAATAGATATATGGAAAATCTAGGTAAAGAAATT
>JARHVA010007001.1:742500-765000 GCA_037957365.1 Torreya grandis
AATAAATTAAATAAATGTGAGAATCTTAAGTTTTTTTTTTTTTAAATTTAATTTATTTATTTGAGATCAATATAAAATGTTAATAATTCTATTATATGTGTGTTATTCTCAAATATATTCAAAAGCTTCTTCTTACATATGATATAATAATAATGAATTAAGGACATAGTGGAAGCTTAAAATTGGTGATTTTTTTTTTCAACATTTATTTTTTAGTAATCCTTTGACATAACACATACACGTTTATGATTATTGTATTATGTTCAACAATTTAAGTTCACATTGTGTCATTGAATTATCAATGAAGTTTATCCTTGTTGGTTATATCAGTGAAAAAAATCTTTCATTAAATGTTTTCACTTTTCTATTGGAAATGACTTCATCCAATTTTGTTTAGGGTTTCTCAATTGTAACACTTATTCACAGTAAGTTACAAAATTAGATTATTAAAATTTTATAGAATTTTAAATTAATATTTTTTTACTAAGCCTTTTGTATAACAGTTAAAATCTATCCATTGGTCTAATCAATTTTATACCATTTCCATGAGCATTAAGGTTTGGTTTAGGACTTCTACCCTTATGAAAAACCCTCTTATTTTGATTCATTTATTTAATTTTTCAAAGTTATTACTTATGATATACAAGTATGACTTTGAAATAAATTACCTTACCTCTTCAATTTCTCATTAATGATGTCTAATAATCCATTTATTTAGTTTAAGGTATTATTACTCTTTCATTGGCAATCATGATTTGACTTATTTCTTTAATATTTTAAAGGAATCACCTTAGATATCTTCATTAATTATCAATTAGGCTTTCCTTAGGATTTTATATTTACTTGTTGACCTTAGTCAATGTCTATGTGAATCTTATTTACTTCTTATCATACCTCTTCATTAAAATTATTAATATTTAATACCATTAAATCTTTGGTTATATTTTTCATTCCATAAATTATGAGATTAAACCAAGATTACATAATCCCAAATCATTCCATTGAAATCTATAAATATAAAAATTTACTAATTGAATTTGGTTTTGTAATAATAAATTAATATAACATCCAAGTGATAAAAATGTTCACTTATGATTAGTAACTTAAAATTTTTAAAATCACTTAATATTGAAAATATAATTACCACATAAATGTTCTTCCTCTAATCACACATCAAATTCCAAATGCCCTATACAATTTCTTAATTGAATTCAAAAGTTCATCATGTTTTTAAACTTAATGATTCAATCAAAATCACCCTAAAATATCATCTTAAAAAATTCAATATATTTATTTTATCACACTTGAAAAAAATTTAGTGCAACTAACCATATTGATAAATAAAATTATCTTTATATTATTTGATCAATTATTTGATTCCCATTATTAGGAACTATGCTAACAAACTAAGTCCTCATATATTAAATGCTAACATCAAAAGCATCCATATATATAATAATATATTGATTCCATGTATAACACTCTTGCATTTTTGTTATCAATAACACAAGTTATTATCACTTCTAAATACTAATATGTAATCCTTTTACAATATTTTCATAAATACAATTTTATTCATTCATATCTATGATTCATGTTTATGAAATAAACCTCCTTTCTGATCTTAAATAGATATAAGAAAAATACATATATAATATAAGTATTTTATTTTTAATGATTAACATTTTTTAACTAAAGTAGTTTATACAACTGATGTGATATCAACCACCATAATAAATCACTTTAAGTTTTATAAATCTTAATAGATGTCACTTTACAAGTAAGCAATTTTATTTAATACATGACACTCTCAAATATGATGTGTATACAAAGAAACTAACTTAGAACCAAAAAATAAATTCATTTTTAATTATTCAAAAGACCAATGGAATCCTTAGTAGGAGCATCAAAATACTAGTCTGAAAAGATAATAAAAATATTATAAAATCAATTATATATCATATAGCATTGCAAGTCCTAAAAAAATCAATCAGCACGCATTCAAAAAAACACTATAATGAAGGTCAAACATGAAAAAATTTATTCATAAACACATAACACAAAAAAACTAAAGATAAAATGGACTTCCCCATCGATGCACACCTTTGCATATGCTTATTCGTGATTTGCCTACATAACCAATATTTTTAGTTTAGGATATCATGTAGTTATATAAAACTAAACCTTTGCATTCGAGTGTTTTGTGCACTTTAAGATCAACTAGATCATAAGTAAAAAATCTTATGAGTTGTGATAACAATTACGTCTACTTATACTTATGCTATGCTTTAATCTTACTATTAGTCACTGAAGAATATAAGATAAATAATTGTACACGTGGAACCCCCCTTGCATATTTTCTCCAAACACTACCAACATTTTTGATAATATATTATAGCTTTACGGAATGTAAAAGACATTAAATTAAAAAAAAATTTAACATAAATTACAGAAACATCCATGCAAGTTTAAGAGAAAATACTGAAGTTATTATAAATCAAATTAAAAAATTAGATTTATGAATAATCAAGCAAATGTACATGTTAATATCAAATACTTAAATCTTGAAGCATATATTTTTCATTACCCAAATCTAATCAACCACAAATTAGTCTATTAAGCACAAAATAACAATTTATGAAATTAAAAAAAAACCAAATAATTTTTTTATAAAAGCCTTATCATTATCAGTGACCTTATTCCCTACTAAATAGAAAAGTGATATGATCGAGCTCAATAAAGTTTTCAAAAGGTTCATTAATAGTTAAATAGTCTCCATGTTCTATAGTCCAAGTAAAAACTCAATAAAGAAATGGGTAAATGTTCCTTAGAACATTAATTTCAACATTTTAAGAAACCAAGAAATAAAAACACATGCAAAATTCTAGTTTTAGTAAAAACTCAATAAAGACCCAAAATTAAAATGAAAGCTCAAGGTTCATTTTGATAATTTTTACCTTTCATCCCAACATTTTAGGCTATAAGACAATCTACATTATGAGTAGTTACTTTAAGTTGTTTAAATATGATTAGACTAATACAAGTTTCCAAACATATAAATACAATCCTATAAATACAATTCTTTACTATGCGTTGATAATTTTGAAAATTTGTCTTTAATTCAAAAAATTAAACTTAACTTCTTGAAAATAAATCTATGAAATTATTTCCTATAAAAAACATTATACATAATCCATGATTTTCTAAAATTCATATGCTAAAAATCATCACATGGAGAGAAAAATTCCAATTTAAGGATAACTCTAATATTTTATGGCCATGGCATCTATATTATAGAAAATAACAAAATTTCATCATGGTATTACCCTTTATTGTTGGCCACTTCATTCAATGATTATAATGAGAACATAAATTTTTCTTTATCTTCTTAAAACCCTAAACTAATTTTACTACAACTTTTAGTTGAGTTTAATCATGGTTTAATATCTTTTCCATGAATCTTCTTTAACTATGAGTGATTTTTATCTCTTGATTCCTAAAGATCATTCCATTTGCCTATATTTTCTTCTAGTTTCATGTTCAAGTCTAATACAAGGTCACAGTCTATCCACTTTTCACATTCAACATGGATATAACCATTTAATAAATTTAAAAAAACAATTAAACTATGTTAAGCTAGAAAATGGTTTAAATATGAAATAAAAATTTATAATATATCATAAACTAATTTAAGTATTATTTCTTAGACATTGTAACATACCATGTATTACAAACCAAATTTTATAATACAAATTCCAAATAAAAGAAGTAATTTCTCCAAAATTTAAATAAAACTATTTTATTAATACTTATAAATAATTAAATATAAACATGTAAGGAATATGATTATCTTACTTTCAAAGTTCCCACTATCAAATAACTAAGAATACATTTTATCTTGCATTTATTGAAGAGTTAATCTAGAATTCCCAAGCCTACCTCATAACTTGTTATTATTACTATGTGAACATTTCCAAGATCATATTATAACTAAATTTATAATACCACTTCTAATTCAAGGGAAGACATCTATCATAATCACTTGTGTAATTTAAACTACAAATGATTATGCTACTTTATAATAGAGTCCTTACTACCAAACAAGTGATATCAAAAGATTACATTTGCATTAAAATCAAGCATGAATACTTTACATTGAAGTGACATTTAAGGTCTTCTATTAATTCATTTAAGTGTTATTAAATATTGTAAATTTATTTTCAAGAATGTCCATCTCCTTCAAGATCCTTCCACATTTTAATATTTATTCGAAACAATTCACTTAGTTTAATTCTTTAACTCTTGTAACTTTTTGAGATAGATAATTAAAAATTAATGATATTAAGTATTAGTACCGTATATAAGTTTGCATAAAATAATATAAGAGTAAAAAATAAAATAAAATTTATTTGAAATAATTAAACAAATTTAGTCTTAAACAACTTGATTTCCCAATTTTAAGAACTAGAGTCAAAAGATCGAATATGATCAAACCAATAAATTTATTAAGGTGACATAATTTTAATATATGCATTAATAATATATCAATTTAGAATCAATAATAATTTGATATCCCATTCAAATATCCAAGCATGCAAAAAATTCATATAAAACTAATACGACATATACCATTGAAATTTAGAAAGCATGTCAATAAAAACATAGCTAAGAACATAAATCAATAATTATAATAAAAACCCATACATAAACCAAAACATCAGACCAATCAATTGACCATGTAGGAGTATTCCATCTATCTAAGTAACTTGATTTGATATGTTCCATCTCATAGAAATTTTATAACCATCCCAACCCATACCATGGCCTAATATATGTGTATTCCTAATTCCTACACATATATGCATAGCCTAAAAAATATTAATAGCATCTATGCATGATAGTAAACTAATAATGAATATAAATATTAGAACTAACTAATACTACATTAATAACTATTATAAATGACATAAAATCACATTAATGAAATATCCTAATAACTCAAATTTTTAAAATATTAATTACATATAATTTCTGAAATAATAAATATAAATGCCAAATTCATTAATAAATCACTAATATAAATATGTAATGTTCCTCTAGTAATTATAAAATCACAATCACACACTAAAAACCAAACATATATGAGTCTATGAAGTGGGGAAATGACATCTTCCCCCTTAAAAAAGCATCATCCTAGTGATTTGAAACAAAATAGAATTGTTCATAGTTTCCTTTTGCTTGACTCATTCTTTTACTAGTTTGGTAACAATTCATTCCCCTTTCCCATATCTAGACTACATAGATTTCCTATTGTATATCCTAGTTTGGATTAATTCAATATTAGACTTGGTAATAATAAGTACCATCATTATATTTTATGGTGGAGAGTTAGAATGGAATGAGTAAGTGAAGGAGCGAGTGAAGGACTTAGTGGCAAAGCAATCGTTGGACTTTAAGAGAAGGATCAAGGGAAGGGTTCTTAATGCACCAAAATAAAGTCTTTGGAAGCTCAAAAAACCTTGGCTATGTAGTAATTTAAAAAATTGTTGATATCAAAATGTAAAATAGGGGGTAATCATGGAAAGAAAGATCATAAAAAAATTAGATGCAATTATGGAAGAAGATAAGGAATGCTGGGTTGAAGAGTCTTATGCAGGACAAATTGGTAAAACTTAGAAAGGTAAGAATTTGTGAAAACTTCTTTAAGAGCCATAGGATCTTACAGGAAGTAAGTCTTAAAGTATTTGAATAAATTGGGGAGGGAAAAGGACTTAGTTCAATCATTCCAGGAGTAGGAGGGTTTACAAGGAATAGTGTCTAAGGTTCCTAGTTTAGGTATTCTAGGTGAGGAGTAAGAGAATAAGGGAGAAACTAAAACCCTATATTGGTCTTTAAATAATTTTATCTATAAGAGTCAATTATTTTCAGATTGGGCCATTATTTGCAAGTGTGTTGATAAATGGTTGGTGATTGGTTCCATTGAGATTTGGGTGAAAGATAACTGGGGAAAGGATGTTAAGGCGAGTTCTTTTAACCTAGAGTATTTTTTGTGGTCATATTTATGTCCAAAAAAGATAAAGATAAAGTCCTAAAGGTTATAAATTGGTCTATAAAAGGTTCAAGAATTTGGATTCAAAATTGGAGCCCTAACTTTGATCCTCTAAAAGCAATAAAAATGAGTTATCTATCCTAGACTAGATTGTATGGTCTCCATTTATAATACTATAGCAAAGATTGTCTTACTACTTTAGGTGGTTTGTTAGGGGAGGTGGTGGAAATTTATGCGGTTCTACTGAAAGGTAATAGAGTGACTTATGCTCAAGCGAGCTTTGAATTAGATTTGAATTTTTAGATCCCATAATTTTTATTTATTAAAATAGTAGGGAGAAAATGGAATCAAAGAATAGATGTGGAACATATTCCTTTTAGATGTTATGGTTGTTATCAACTACCACATATTCATAAATATTGTAAGAATAAAAGGAGACCTCTTTAAACCAAATATTTTAATATTGGACCCCACCAAAAAGTGAAGTACACTTTTCAAGTTAACAAGCATGCTTTAAAATCATTTGACTAGGAGGTTTCAGAGCAGCCTTTGGAGAAATCAATAAGAGATAACCTGTCAGATAAAATCAAGCTCACAGAGGATCTATTAGTTAAATTTGGTTCCTCTAAAGTCATTTTCCCAGCATCAATGATTAAAAATTGTGAGTTTTTAGAGAAATAATAACTTAATATCATGTAGATGGTTTTGAAGAATCAAAAGGTCTAGGCAAGTAATAAGAAGAACAATAGGTTAGAGGAGGCAAAATAGTTAACACCCAACATAACGAAGGAAGTTTCAGATTTTTAATTAGAATCAAAAGAAGAAGTGGAAGAATATTCAGAAAGAGATTTAAATTCAAATTTTTTTTTGTCAATAGCTAAATCCAAGAGCAAAATTTTTGATCTTGATTGGGGACACGTATCAGAAAGGGCAGTAAAAATTAGGAAGAACACATAAAAGGGGAAGTCCTAGTAGGAACTCAAGGCATTTTAGAAGATTTTCTAGATGTTCTAAAGTAGGGTGTGGAATTTCCCCCTCTATTTTCATGAAGGTTATCTCTTTCAATGTTAGGGTCTTAAACACCCCTAGCAAAAGGTGGCTCATTAAGTGCCTTTTAAAACTAGAAAAACTAGATATTATTTTGTTTCATGAAATTCAACTTGGCAAGGGACCTTTGTGGAAGCTGAGGCTGCCTCAGGAGGTTTGGGCCTCCTTTGGTTTTATTTTTCTATCAAATTGGATATTTTGTTTACAATTCAATTTTGGTAAGTTGGGAAGATTTCTAGTTTTTAGTCATATCTTTAGTTTTTGTTTGTTAACATTTATGGTCCACAAGGAGAGGGTAAGAAATTAGTTATTTGGGATGAGATGTATACCTTCCTTAAATATTCTCAATAGGAGGTGGTTTTAGGGGGTGATTTCAACATCATTTGAAGTCAAAATTATAAGCAAAGAGGCTTTTTTCTCTCTCAGGCCAATCAGGGGTTTGTTATTTTCTTAGAATAGAATGATTTTGAAGATACTTCTCTAAAGTCAATTTGGTTTACATCGAACAATAGGTGGAGGGGAAGGGATAATATCTTGGATAGATTGGATAAATTTTACTCCTATTCATATTAGAATCAAAGTAATAGTATCTTGGACTACTATGTCACTCAACATTTAGGGTCAGATCATTTTTAAATTATTTTGTCTTTAAATATAGATTCTTCCCCTAAAAGATGCCATCTCAATTTTTTACTTATGTGGATGTATGATAGTTACATCTATGATATGGTGAGGCAATTATCGAGAAATTGCTCATTACCTCAAGGTTTGAAAATTGTACAAATGACTAAACATCTCAAGTTTGTAAAGGAGAAATTAAAATGTTAGAACCAGCAACACTTTAAGAATATCTTTCAAGAGATGGATAGAATTGAATATGATTTAAATTCCTTGAATGAGAAACTATTTAATTTTGGAATGGTGGTAGAAGATTTCCTTCTATAAAAAGTGTTGACTAAGGAGTATGAATAAATTCTATACAGGGAAGAGATTTGTTGCAAAACAGATATCAAGAAAAAGTTGGCTTAAAGGTGATAATAATTATACCCTTTTTCATCAATTGGTAAAAACAAGAAGAAAGGTGAGCAAAATTTCCCACATCCATTCTTAACAAGGTCTAGATTTTTACTCACCAGAAGAAATCGAGTAGCAAGTAGTTTAATTTTTTCAACATTTATTGAATGATGAAAATTATTCTAATTTGTATCCTCATAATGATTTTTAATTGTTTATCCCAGAGTTAATTTCTTTAGCCATGAATGAGTGGTTGTCGGTTCCTTTCTCTCTCAAAGAAATTAGAAAAGTGGTCTGTTATATGATTAAAGATAAAGCTCCAGGTCTAGATGGTGTTTCGACTACATCCTTTCAATATTTTTGGGAGATTGTTGGAATGGATGTACTAGAGATGGTAGAGGAATCCATGATGAAAAGGAAAGTGTAGCTAGAGATTAATACTACCTTTATCTCCTTATTCCACAGAGATTAGTCTCATGAGTCTCTTTTGGATTTTAAATCGGTGGATTCGTGTAATACAATATAAAAGATAATTTCTAAATCCATAGAAAAAATAATGAAACCTCTTCTAGATAATATTATTTTAGGGGAGCAAGATAGTTTTGTTTTTGGAAGAAGTATTTAAGAAGGCATTATAGTGGCTCATGAAATTATTAATTCCATCAATCACAACATTAGAAAGGTATGCCTATTAAGTTGGATATTATTAAGGCTTATGATCGAGTCAATTAGATAGTTTTGATCAAGATTCTTATAAAATTTGGCTTCAATAAAGATTGATGTCATTGGATTTTTAGTTGTGTTTTAAACCCTAAATTATTTATGTTAGTGAATGGAAATCCTTGAGGTTTCTTTTTAATTTATAGTGATTTGAGGCAAGTTGATCCATTATCTCCTTTTATTTTTATCATCATGGTGGAAACTTTGGGGAGAGCTATGAAATTGGTGCAATTTAGAGATAGGTTACAGGGCCTACATGTTATGGATCAGTTTTATTATCCTACACATCATTAGTTTGATGATGACACCTTTGTATTTGGCAAAGCTTAAATAGAGGAGCCTAAGGAATATAAAATAATATTTAAAGGATATAAAGTATCTTCGAGTCAAAAAGTAAATGAGGGAAAGGTAGAAATCTATTTTGTCAACTGCAATCCTAGGGTGGAAAATAATTTGACCAAGATTCTGGGTTTCAAAATTGGGAAACTTCCTAGTAAATATCTAGGGGTGCCTTTTTTTAAAGGTTGTGGGTCTAAAGATATGTGAAAAAATCTAATGAAAAGATATAAATCTTAGATTAGTTCTTGGAAAATAAGGTGGCTCTCTTTAGCATGAAGAATTACTTTAATTAAGGTAGTTTTAAGTGCTCTGCCAATATATTGCTTTTTGGTAATTTCCCCTCCTAAGTATATTATTGATTCCATGAATAAAATTATGAGAGATATTCTTTGGAAAGGTTGTGGGGAAGATAAGAAAATCCCATTGATAAAATGAGGGTGTGTAAGAGAAAACAAAAAGGAGGAGCTGGTATTAAAAATCTTTCTTGCATAATATAGCTCTGGAAACTAAATTGGTTTGGAAAATTGTTACCAATTTCGGTAAATTGTGGTGTAGGTTATTGAGAAAAAAATATTTAGATTTAGATTTTCTTGAAAGAATTATTTCCATAAAAGACCCCCGAGAGGATCTCATATTTGGAATTTCATGTTGAAATGTAGATCTGTAATTGACCAACATGTCTATTGGAAGGTTAATGATGGCATGAAAGTAGATTTTTGGATGTACTCTTAGAATGATCATTTCCCTCTGGTAGAGGAGTTTGCTAATAGTCAGATTAAAGGTTTTTTGGAAATCATTGGGGTAGATCGGTTAGGGATTATGTGGCTCTAGAATCCCATTCTAGTAATGTAGTAAGTGGCTAGAAAAGTTTCCAAAATCTATCGGTTCCTTATGAATTAATTGTGTATTTGGAATCTTGTCTTAAAATAAGGAAAATGTTTCTTAAAAATCAAGAAGATCATATTCATTGGATAGGAGCTAAGACATGTCACTATTCAGTCAAATTAGGAAACCGGATGCTAGAAGTAGAAGAAAATGTTTTAAGCTAGGTTAACATTCTTTATTGGAATAAAGGAGGTTTACAATAAGCAGTTGATTTTTCTTGGTTGGCATTGATGGATACATTTTAACCCATGATCATTTATGAAAAATTGGGTTTATAGGCCCTTCTTGGTGTTGTCTATGCAAGGAAGAGGAAGAAATGGTAGACCATTTGTTGTATAATTATTTTTTTGCTCGTTGGTGTTGGGTGTTGCTTTCTAATAGCCTCAACTAGTTTTGGACTTGGCGGTAAGGAATTCTCTTTACAACTTATGGAGTTGTAGTCCAACTATCCTTATCTAGATGATATCGAAGGAAAGAAATGCTCGAATCTTTTAAAATAAAGAGTGTTCATTATTTGTAATCCTAAAATATATTGAAGTTTCCATATTTGAAGTAATGTCAACTCATTTTCGGACAAAAGATGGGTTGCTTTCTCAATGGGATATGAAAATATGTGCTGCATGGAGTTATATTAAAATTTTTCCCGTTAAGGGGATAATGGTAGGATAAGAAAAATAAGAAGAATATAAAACATGTTGTTTGGAATCCACCTAAACCAGGGTAGTTCAAACTAAATTCAGATGGAGCTTGTAGAGGCAATCTAGGAGCTTTGGGGGTAGGATGTTTTACAAAAAATTGTAGCTGGTCGCTACTAAAAGTTATATCCCTGCAACTCTCTGATGACACTAATAATGAAATGGAAGCCCAAGCCCTTGTTGTAGGAGTTAATTTCGATTTGAAATGTGAAATTTATTTCTTAGAAATATAAGGGGGCTCGCAGGTTGTGATCCAAGATTTGACCAAAATGAGGGCTAAATCTTAGAAAATTGCAAATATTCTAAACATCATTTGTCTAAGTTGGAAGTTTTTGAGGGCTGGAATCGCTCTCATTATTTCAGGGAAAGTAATCAAGTAGCAGATTTTTTGGTAAATATAGCAATTAATCAAAGAGAAGATGAAAGGAAAGATAATATCAGTAATAGATGCGCAGATGGCAAGAAATTTCAGCAAATTGATTTCTTGTTAAAGCTAGCTAATCTTTGAGGTGTTTTGCAAAGAGCAGTTTTGGTGTGTTTCCTTTACTGAAGAAGAATTTCATCTTCAAATGTGTTAAAATTCCCCTTAAGCCAAACATTACCTAGTGGTTTGGTTTTAAATATTTTGGTTTAAAATATTTAGAAGAAATAAATAAATGGTATTTTAGATTTTCTCGTAAATAAAAAAATCTCGATTTTTGATAATCAATGGTCTACTTGCTCGTTGGGACATCTTGTCCTCTAGGTAGAGTGGTTGGCCTAGGTTGGAGTGTGCGAGGGAGTTCTTTACAGTGCAGGTTCTCTGGGATACGCATGAATGGATGGGCCTTTCCATTTCATGATGTCCATTTTCAATTCTTCAACAAGGGCTATTAATGCTTTGGATGGCTAATTGAGAGGTATTCGTGTAAGGTGGTTTCTTGGCTGTGCTTGTGAATGGTTCTGGTGTTGTTTTGGGCAAGATGGATCGTTTCAGTGTGGAATCAGCAGGTTGGCCGCTGGCTTTTAGACATACTAAAAGCACGAAGATGGGTTTCAGTGGGCCGGTTTCCAGAACGCGTTTATTCAATGTTTTTTACATTCTGACTTCTGAGGTGGCGGAGGTTATTAAAAATGTGTTGGGTTTGGATGTTCTGGAAAACAATATGGAAGTGAGAGTGAACTCGGATCTGACTTCTCTATTTTTGTCAAATCTTTGCTTTATTATGATAGATATGGATCAAATCTGAGTAATGCTGGAGTTTTTCGTCTGGTTTGAGTATCGATTATTGCTGATAGAAACGGATGAACTGCCTCTCAGGCCTTTTCCCACTCTACCATTTTCTGAAAGAGATTGTCTGGGGTTTGATCTGCTGTCTATGTTTCAATAATTGGAGGCTTGTTTTGCGCCTTTAATTGACTTTGCAAAACATGTAGAAGCCACTTGTTCGGTTCAAATGGGAATTTCTGAGCGTTAGGGAGTCCGCATAACAGTCATTGAAGATCTGTTAATTCCCATACCTGGTCTTGAAGAATGGAGGGCACTAAGGCGCTCACTGAAAACGGTGAAGGTGAGCAAGGGGCTCATTTAAAGCTCCACCTTGGTGGAAAGGTAAGCGATAGCAGTCATGGCAAGAGCCCGAGAGGGTCCAGAAGCGCTTGATTTTTTCTTTTAGGAAGAAGCCTGTTGGTGAGTCGGTAGCAAAAAGATTACTAAATCTGGTCATGCGATCGGAGGGATGGAGAAGGAAGGTTTGGCGGTCAGCGGGCATGGAGCAGGTCAGGAGGTAGAATCGGGCAAATTAGTGCCTAGTAATGGCATAATGATTGAATTATTCATCTTGGAGTAATATGTTGTAGTCAGTTTAGTATGTTTTGTTTTGTTTGTCGATAGTTGTTTAAAGTTAAACTATTCAACTCTTAAGGGGGTTTTTTTATAATTTTTTTTGGATATATTTAGAAAGTCATATGCCTTAACATAGAAAAATGTTAAGCCAGGGCATTTAACTTCGTTTTTGATCTTTTTTCTTTTTTTGACAGGGCTGAGGACCCTGTAAATCCTCAGTATTGATCCTAAAAAAGACTATGTAAATATAATAGTCCTACTAGTCTTTATTGAATACATTTCAATGATCTTAATCCTTTGATCACATCAAAATCCATAAAGGATTGTTCAGAATTTTTTTGGTTAAATTAACTTGATTTCGAGGGCAATCTAATAACAATAATAGATTTTTACTTAATTTACTTAAATAACGCTCACATTTTTTCACGTCATAGGTAGTTATCACAGTCATACTAATGTCAATGATGTACAAATATTCCTTCAAGAATACAATTTATAGAATCTTCACTCATGGGTTATTAGTTTCCACAACTATGACTTAGAATTCAATTTCATCCCATAATTTTTAGTCCTTTCTTAGAGTAATGTCATTTTCTATCATGTTTTAAGTACAATTCCTTACGGTAAGAATTTATATTCCTTTATTCACTAATAAAACTAATAGTAAAATAGAATTCAGAAAGCCACACAAATTATTTAAGGAATAGTAAATGTTGTTCTATTAAATTCCGTTAGCAGAATTATTCATGTAAACAGAATAATAGTTTCAAATAAAATAATTTTGTAATATTATATATTAAAAAAAATTAATGAGAGAAAAATATGTTTTAGTAGTGCAGACCTATATATGTAATATAATTAATGAGACAACATTCAAACATTATTTAGCATTGTAAACCCTATACATGAATGTTTAGATAACCATAATAATTTTGAGAAGGTTTATAAGAAAAAATTGAGATCACATAATTTATTATTATTTAAATGGGCATTTATAACTATCCCAAAAGTTCATGAGGGTTGTAATATTGATTTAATACTACATGTGAGAAATTGAAAATTAGAGATTCATTTTTTAATGTTTTATCTCTTATTAAACATTTATCATAACATATACAATTTAATAATTTGTTATAGCAGGTTTAACAAATTAATTTCACACCATATCATAGATTCATCGATGTTGTTTATTCTTGTTGGTTTCATCAATGACACATTTGTTTTGTTAAATGTTTTGAATTTTAGAATGAAAGTGATATAAACCAATCAAATTTAATTCGCTTTCCAAAAATTCATTTAGGAGATGTTCAATTGTAACACTTCTTCACATTAACTTAATAAATTTTATTATTAAATAGGACCTTGGTCCAATAAGTTATATTCCATTGCCATGGGAATTAAGATTTCATTTAAGATTTCTTCCCAAAACAAACCCTCATTTCTTAATTCATTTACTCAATTTGACCAACTCATTTTTTCCAATTTAGACAAGTACATGCCTTTGAAATAAATTGAATTGCCTCTTAAATTTCATATAAATTATTGTTTAACAATAAATTCATTTATCCTAAAGAATTGTTAACCTTTCCTTGAAAATCATTATTTACATTCTTTATTTAATAGTTTAAACCTTAGATATATCCATTAGTTCTCAATTACGTTTCCCTAAGGCTTTCACATTTACATTTTAACCTCAATCAATGTCTATTGTGTCATATTTACCTCTTATCATATCAAATCACCATGTCTCTTAGTTTTAGTTCTATTTAGTATTTAGTTAAGTTTTTCATTCAAAATTTACCAAGGGATTACATAAAGGTTTTATAATCTTTCATCTTTCTACTTATGTTTTGAGAGATATTGTTTATTCAATGAGTTTAAAGTTGTAATAGTAGATTAATTTATTTTTTAAGTCATAATGAAGTTCACTCATGGTTGGGAACATAAGGTTATCTAAACCATTTAGGATTGGCTTTCTAATTTTGACATAAAGTCTTAATCCTCTTATTAAACACCAAATCCTAAATTTCCTATGTAAGTTCTTAACTAAATTCAAAGTGAATTATATTTAAATTTAATATTAAACAAAATACGGCTTAAGATTTCATCCTATCAAATGCGATATTATTAATTTATTAACTTCAAACTATTACACCTAAGTAGAAACAATGATAATTAGATGCACTTTCTATTCATTAATCAATAATGATTTTCCTATGATTAATGATTATGCTAATAAATCAAGTCCTAAAAACTTTTCATTTATTCAACACTAGCATCACAAGAACCCATAGATTTAAGAGTATAGTGACTCAAAGTATACAAAATATATTTTAATACCAATAACATAATTTCTTATTAATTTTAAATGCTAAAATATATTCATTTGCCAAATAATTTCATAAATACATATTTATTCGTTCATATATATGATTCATATATCAATAATTGTGCTAATAAAGCAAGTCCTGAAAACCTTTCATATATTCAACACTAACATCACACTAACCCATAGATTTAAGAGTATATTGATTCTGAATATATCAGTTTCATTTATTTTCCAATAATATAATTTCTTGTTAATGTTAAATGTTAACATTTGTTCATTTGCCAAGTAATTTCATAAATAGAACTTTATTCATTCATATATGATTCATATATCAAAATATGAGATATAAATTCAATATGATAAAGATAGATATAAGAATAATATCTCTACAAGATAAGTATTTTATTCTAAATATATAATAATTTTGAAATGAACTAGTTTATAAAATTGATCTGATATCAATATCATCATAATATATCTTTCTAAGTTTTAAAAACCTAAATAGATATTAATTTAAAAATAATTAATTTGATTGAATACATTAGAACTTTCACTTATTATGTCTATAACCAAAAAATAACTCAAAACCAAAAGTTTAAGTCCCTTACAATCAACCAAAAGATCAATAATCCATTATAAGCATGAGAAATCCTGTTATAAAATACAATACAAAAATATTTTAGTATAACTATCAATGATGTAATGTGGTAATCTATGTAACAATCAATTATTAAATATAGAACAATCTCCTAATTAATGTCAAACATGACAATTTGTAATGTCATAAATATGTAGTCATTAAAATTAATCATTATTTCCTTGGATATCCACTTGAGGTCACATTAACCTTAGTATAACACTTGAGCCATACTAGTGCCTCTTTGACCCACTTTTAGTCACATGACAATCATAAACAACACCGAAGCCTTTAGAACAATACATGAGACCCATAATGGTGCAATTCTTTAGTGATTTAGGTCCCTACACTATCCAAAAAGTAATTTTGCTTCTCCTTAAGAGGATTAGGGTCAGCTTAGACATATTCTTAACTCAATATCTGAAGTCATTTTTATTAGAACACTATATAAACACTAATTTCACACTATTACATTGTAGGTGTACATTATCACAGAGAATCACACAAAAGTACCACTTCATGGTGAGGGAAAGCTCCCAGTTATTCTTATATAATATATATTCAATTCATACATGTAATAATTCATCCCTAGCATAGGCATCCATATCTCATGTGACCTCCACGACATCCTCTCATGCATTCAAACTTAGACATTCTAGCATTCATAGATATTACCGCATATCACATGGGTAAGAAAACTATATCAATCTTGATCCCTCCTTGGAGTATTAGTATGTAAGCAGTGTGCTGACATACGGGTGTGGATCACACATGTAGCACATCAGACCCACTAAGCCCCTTTTCTTTTGGTATTCTTGCAAACCCTTACAAACATGAAAACCTAGGGTTTTTGGAGTGAAAAATAGCTATATGATAAACTATTGATCCCACAGAATTTAAATATAGAACATATATGGAACATGGCTTGATATATAGAGCCTAAAAATAATTCACAAAGACTCTAACTAGGAATATAATTTACTGACCTTGGACTATAACACACCACACTATTGGAAAAGGGGACCACACTATTGTTTAGTGATGTTTCTAGTTATTTCTGACACCTAGATCTAGTTCTTGATAGGCAACCAAGTTAGACCTATAGTTTTTAGGTTTTGGAACATCCATCTAAATTAATTTTCATGTTAATTATTATTTATCATAATTATTTCCTTTTTTTAATAATTTCTAGTTATAGTACTTGTGAAATCAATATTCTTAATTATTACTATATTTATCCTCTAATTTTATGTAGTGTTTTATCTATTTAATATATTACATTAATTCCTAAAATAGTTAAATCATTTCGTGAGCTTGAGTTAGTTTGAATAGTGAAAAAACCCTTTCCCAGTATGATATTAGGGTTTATATCCTTTTATTTCTTATATTTAGTGTTTCTGTTAGGATTTTTAGACTTGATATGTTATACCTTAGTAGCCCTTTGTGAAGTTTCATTTTCATATTTCATGGATAGGAAAGAATCTCCTTCTCATCCTCTCTTCTAACAGGGTCATAACTACTTTCTATCGAAACACATCCATGTCATCACTCCTCCAAAAGATAAGGTAACCTATAATATTGTTCATAATACATATATTCAGCATATTCCTTCTTTGAACCTTTTCCTTCAAACATCCAATCTTCAAAGTGTGTGCTTACATGTTCAATCAAAAGCAACTAGGGTTTGCACTTGTGAGATTCTAAGGGATCAAATTATTACTATGAAAAAGTTAATTTAAAAATTTAAAAATATGAATAAGATATTACATGACAATATTATAGTATTTAAAAATCATATTACAAGACAAAAGTCTCCAGAACATACTATTGTTAATCATGTATATGCATCCTCACCTAGTCAATTTATGGTAAGAAATGTTACATATCATATCAATAAATCAAAATAAAGTACATCTACAACTAGTGATTTAAAAAATACTAAAACATAAAATACAAGTTCAAGTGATATTTTAAGGGAAATTATCAAAGATAAGTTGATCAACCTACCTCCTCTACATCCAATGAGGAGATGCAAATATTATTGTGTATATCATAAAATGCATCCGAACCACATTAACTCATGTTTAGCATTGGAATGGGAAATATAATAGGTACTTGATATGGATGACTCAAAAAGTGACACATCATCCAAACAACATACAATGACACATGTATAAATTCAAAAAGGGTCAACTTCAAAAATAGTGCAATAGTGATTACCAAAGGCCAATTTAGAGAAATAAACATTAAAACAAGCACAGGTAAAAAAATTGCAATATAAAAATATACCTCTATAAAATCAGGCTAAAATTTCAAACTAGTATGTGTTTTCTAAAAAATATGTACAATAATTTAATTATTAAGCTCAAGGGTTGGTCAAACATGCTAAAGATATCACTACTCCTATTTTAGCAATTTATAATGTTGGTCAACAAGGTTTGAGATTTATGGAACATGATAAGGAAAATCATCAATAGATATAGTATATCAAGTTAAAATATATAGATGGAAAGGTAATCTTACAAAAAGAACAAGAACTTAAGTTGCACATTCACAATCAGGTTAAGTAAACAACCATTCTCAAAAGAGGGTTTCTCACAACAAAGTCTTAAAAGCAAGAAATACATAAAAAGAAACATATTTGGAGGTTAATGTAAAGTCAAAAGCTACAAGCCCTCTCTCATATCAAAATCCTTTCATATCAATCTTATATAGATGAGAAACAATGCTTAGATGTTAATATTATGGGTTATAAACCAATAAATTTTTGTTCACTAACATTTCTTGGTTCTCTTGGAAGGCAATCTACACATCTAGATACAAAACATTATTCTACCTCATGCTTGGGGTCATTTCAATTAAAATTTCCATATGAATCAAAAGAATGTTTTATCTGTTTTCATGTTATTGCAAATTTAAGTGCTTACAATGTTGTCATGTTAGAAGTTCATGCTTAACAACAATTAGATAAAAAGATAAAAAAATCAAATGTTTCATATCCTATTTACATGAGAGTTTAATTATTAAAACTTCTATATATCATATAGATTATTCCCAATAAGAGCTATAAAACCAAGCTATACGTATAGCGGATATAGTTTTATATGGCAAGATCCCAATCAATAATCTAGACATTACTAATCAAAATGAATAAGATACTTGGAATAACACAAATTATTATGTTACAAACCATTCAAAAAGTGAATATCACACATATGTTAAACAAATCCATCCCATCGATGACATGTTAGGTTTCTAGCACTACTCCTCACTAGTACATATATTATTATCCTTAACACTTTCTTTGCACATAGTTTCCTTTTCGTTATAGTATTAATTATACATAATTTATTTTATCTTGATCTGTGTACATATTTTAATTTTAAAATCAATTTTACAAAACTTGTACTCAGAAATCACACATAAAAAATAATATGCTTAATAAACCAAAAACATTCAAATATATCTAAAAAAATACAAATTTTAGATTGTACGTATTTCCATGTTTACATTCCTTCTCTTTAATAGGTACTACATATGATATCTATAATAGGTAAGGTGGTCTTACCATACATACATGATTCACTTGCTCCCTTCACATGTTCACATATTACTACAAGACTATGGTCCTCTACACAGATATAGATTTACTACTATCTACCCATTGGGGGCACATACACATAAACATCGATTCATCACTAATTTATTATCCAATTAGCCACATCATACACATATATTTTAATTTTGGAGGTTATATCTTTATATATTGAGGAACCTGAGCAAATGTTGAATTGAGGAACTTGATCAAAAGTTGATGAACTTGAGCATTAAGGAAATTGAGCATTGAAGAACCTAAGCATTGACGAACCTGAGCATTGAGGAACTTATGAAAATTTTGAATTGATAAACCTGAGAAAGCAAAATTTGAGGAACCTAAACATTGAACAACCTGAGCATCGAGAAAGTTGTGTAAGGGAAAGTTGAGGAATATGAGCATTGAGTAACTTGGGCAAGCAAAAGTTGAGGAACATCAACATTGAGCAACCTGAGCATTTAGGATAATAATTAAGAAAAAGTTGAGGAACCTGAGTATTAAGGAACATGAGAAAGAAAAAGTTGAATAACCTAATCAAATGTTAAGGAACTTGATATTTGCACTTAACCTCCACCTCCACCACAGCCACAACCATAACATCATTACCCACTAATCATCATCAATTCTTGAAAAAGTTATAGAACTTTTGATCTGGACATAACCTCCACCTCCACCAGAGCCACAACCACAACCTCAATCTCTTGGTAGAGGAGCTTGAGATCTGAACTTAACCTTAACCTCAACCTCAACCTCAACCTCAAACTCTTGGTAATACAATGCAATGTTTAGGAGCCAAAGATCTAGACAACCTCAATTTCTTGGCAGATGAGCCTTCAAATCAATGGTAATATTAAGAATAGGCTCTCATAATTAAATCAATGGGAATATCAAAATTAAATTAGTGGGAATCTCAAGAATAGGCTCAATATCTGGTCTTAACCTCCACCTCAACCTCAACACTAACCATGACCTCAATCTCAACCTCTTGGCAAAGGAGAGTGAGATCTAGACAACCTTAACCACAACCACAACCTCAACCTAAAACTTAAGAATAACCTTAACCTTAATCATAACCTCAACCTAAACCTTTGCTTAAGTTCCTTAATTCAAATTTTACTCAGGTTTCGCAATGCTAAATCTGTGATGTGGAGTATATAAAAATATAAATTTTGAAATCAAAATCTACGTGTATGATGTGCCTAATTGGATAATATATCAATGATGAATCGGTGTATGTGTATGTGCCTCTAATGGGCAGATAGTAATAAATCTATATCTATGTATTGGACCAGAGTCTTGTAGTAGTATGTGAACAAATATATATATCAGTGTAGAGGACTATAGTCTTGTATTAATATCTATGTAGATGATTATGCATACTTTCATTTCTAGCTTCACTAGTCAAAATTTGATTGTATCTCTTTGATTCTACATCTACTCCATGCTATTTGAATATGATATTGTCCTTTTATTTCTTTTATGCTATGGATATATGTCCATGACCTTGTGTATGATTCTTTATTATATATGTGGACATTTGAACATGTCATTCCATGTTGCTCTCAGAAAAACTTACATGCTCTTTTACATATGTAGACATTTGAAAATGTCTTTGTATGTGTTCATTTTCTTAGACTTAGTGACATGTGCCCATGACCCTTATATTGTGGTCCCTTGGCCTACTATTCATGCCTCATGTGTTTTTATGTATTCTTTCATGTATGTTTCATGGCCATGACACTTATCTCTTGCTTGTTTCTTTTACATCTAGTTTGCAATGCCATGAGTTACATCATGCATCTCCCATACCTTCTTGGGTGCCTTGTTGGAAATCATGCTCCATCCCATCAAGTAGTTTACTCAAATATTAGTCAGATTTGTTTTTCATATACATGCTTACATTTTTCTATGTATCTTGACAACTTTTTGATTGTCAGATCTAACATACATCATATATTTCCAACTTATGTTCAATTTTTTTTTACATTATGATGTCATGTATACACATTTTATTAGTTTATCACATAGATATCATATATTTTCAGTCTAACACACATGATGCATAGCTTTTCTTTTGAGGAAAGTTATTATGGAGGTTGAACAAATCCCATCAAAATAGAGGTAATTCACAACAGTTTGTCATAGAGATCAGTTTGTCTTAGGACACCCAAAAACATAGTTTTCAACATGTAGACATAAATTATAGAGCACAAACTTAGGAATATATAGTGAAATACCATCACACATAGATCGGTCTTATTTTTTCCTAAAAATAACCTTTTTGTCGAATGCCACAGTACACTTCTATGAGCACAGTGTGTTGTAGTCCACCCATTGTGTTATTGACTAGCAGCCTCAAAAATATAAAATCCTAGAATAATCAAAAAGGTATAGTAGGTACATTAATATTTGAATATTATAAGTCATAGATTATTAGATATACTTGACATATACTTAGTTTTTACATATAAATTTATAATTTTTTGATTAGATTAGGGGAATCATGCTTGGTATGATCACTCCCATTTTAGTTTTGGATATGCATAGACATAGATTACTATGATTCAGTTTAGATTTCATATTCACATACATTAGAATTAGGGTAATGTGCAAGGTACATTTTTTCCTTATTCTTAGTTTAACACCATTTCTCTCAGATGTCATTCTCCACATTATATACTCCAGACACCATATACACTAGTTTTTCACCAAGATTACACTAGATTGATGTCTCTTTTTATATTCAATGCTTGGCATTCCTAAGTGGTGTAGATCCATTTAACATTTTAAAGTTCCTAATTGGCCCTTTAGTTGTTTTACATTTAAAAAGTTTTGATTGGCCTGGAGCCATATTTTACAACTTCATCACAACACATAGTTTCAATTTCATCTTCTACTACATGTGGGTATGAAATGATGGAGTAATGACCTAATTGGTTTCTTGAGACACCTATATATGAGGTTTGGATCAATCATCAATCCAATCCAAGTTATTCACATTTTATAATTCATTGAATAGGGGTGGGAAATGATGGTGTCATAGCCATCTTGAGCTCGAAGGCATTCTCTCATGCATTCACACTTAGGCATTTGATCATTCATAGACATTTACACATATCACGTATAGGTAGGATAACTACATCATGTTTGATCCATCCTTGGAGTATTGGTATGTAGGTAGTGTGCCCATAGAGGGGTGTGGATCACATGGCCACAATATCAGACCCACTTACCCCCTTTTTCTCATAGTATTCATTCAAAACCTTACAAACATGAAAACATAGGGTTTTTGGAGGAAAATATAGCTATAGGAAAAAGTATTGATCGCACAAACTTTAAATTCATACCATAACTAGATTGAGCCC
>JARHVA010007002.1:677500-777588 GCA_037957365.1 Torreya grandis
ACTTGAGAATTGATCTTGAAAAAATATTTGATGCTTCTACACCTTGATAATATTCCTTACATTATCCTTAAACAATGTCATACCTCTATTCATACCTCTTCATGTTCACTATGCACATGATCATGATATGACTATGCTTGTTATGACTAGGCTTCTCAAGAAACCTTGTACTCAAGAACTAGTACTCAAACATGATTTAATGCTAACTTTACCTGAACCTTTACATCAAACACAAAAGAATCATTATATTTCCTTCAAATTATCTCTCAACATAAATACATTATGTTTCCTTTAAATTCTCTCTTGTCATATGGCTTCCTTGTTACATCAAGCATACAAGCTCATGTTTAACAAGCCATTCACCATTCATCTTCATCTTAACATCAATGATATTAACCTTGAAATCAATGACAACACTTATCAACACCACCCCTAATTTTGAGAAATTTTCCTTTCTCATATCCAATCAAGTCACATGCATTATCATATTTTATTTTGATAGTGATGTCACCATTATCTAATAAGTCGGAATGGCCTTGGTACCAAATGATCACAATATACAATAATTTTCTCATCAAGTGAATAAAGTAAATAACATTTAGGAGATTGAAATCTAAAATGCCTAAACATTTGAGTTGGATTGTACCTATTCCTTGTGGTTGCATAATTTATCTACCTACGAGGAATAATAGACCATAACATTCTTCATAAAATTCCTCAAATAAGTCATTTAAAAAATTCATATGTAGGGTGGCACTAGTATCAAGAACCTAAAAATCAAACCATGATGAATTGCCTAAGACATTTTTTACTTTGTCATCTAAATTAGAAAGCACACATTCACTAGTGAATTGAGAAAATTTTGACTCTTTTATTTATTTCTTTAAATTTTCCTCTATATTCTTATGGTATGCTTCAATTTTATCCTATGGATTCCTAAATTTGTGGGTTTCATGGCTTCCTTTTTTATCACATCATTTACAATAGAGGTGTTGCTTGCCACTTTGTTTTTTATTTTGACCACCTTGATTATCAATTTTACCACATTTTGCCTTATTTTTTTTTATCATACTTATTGACTTCACTTTTGGAAGACATGTTCTTCTTGGATGTTTTTTAAGAATTTACCTTTACATAACACACACTTTCTCCTATGGACTTAGTTTTCTTCCAAAGGCCTTTTCTCATTTTATCATCTTTTCAACCAATTGATCAAATGCGAGGGTATTCAATTAATTGATTACTTGTAGAGACTCCAAGTAGGTTGAATAGTTGGGAAGAAGGGAATTTATGAACACAATCACATAGATGTCAATTTTGACACCTATGGCATCCACATCATTCTTGATTGCACACCACCATATTTCAAATCAAGGTTGAACTACTTCAACTAAAACTAAATGAATTTCAAGAAGTGGGAATTATATAGTTCTTTAAATTTATGAAAATATTCCCATGGATTAATACACCCCTAAATATTTTGAAACACATCTCCATTAACTAATGCCCTCATCAAGGCCAATACTTTATGGTTTTTTTTCCTCCATGTCTAAATATTTTTTTCTTTCCTTGTTAGCTCAACTGGATATGTATCCTCATCATAAATATTTAACCATATATTATTGAATATGAGTGTGTTCTCCATTTTTTGAGACCATTCTAACCAATTATCTTTGTGATTTAACCTTTTAGGGTTTTAAGATGTAAATCCTAAGATAGATTAAAGGGCTAGGTCTGTTACTAATCTAGAATAAAATTGGAATTTATTGATTCTATGTAAATTTGTAAAACTGGTAAATACAAGGAGAAAGTGGACTTATCTATATATACATAGAGTTTTTCATGAATCTTAATACTGGAGATGACTAAGTAGACATAGAATAATATTTCATATGTTGACTATTTTCAAGATCGAGATCTGAATAGTAGTGCCTCCTAGGATAGTGGTTCCATGTGGCACTAGTGTCTAAACCTAGCGCTAATGTCCTTCCTATAGTGATTGTTTTCAACATTTAGAGAAGTTACAAGAGTTTTAAAGGGTATTTTAGGTGATTTCCTTTCACATAGGGCTAATCTTTGTCACTATTTTGGTTTATTATTCTTCCAAACCCTAATAATTAATAAATACCTGCACACATGAAAAAATGAACTAATGAAATGCAAAAGGAAAGGAAGAATGGGCTATGGGATGTTAAAATCAATGGAATAAAACCCATGTTGTCATGGTCACTGCCTACATTAGCCCTAATGATAGGGGTCCTAGATCACATGTAGTTCTCCCTTAGGGAATGTGCACCATCAACTTGCATGATATGCTAAGATGAATTTTCCCTAGGCCCTTCTTTGATTAAGCATGCAAATGTCTAGGTGTGAATGCCAAGTAGTATGTAGAGTATTTGAGATATAATATTGATTGATTTTATGTAATTAAGTGCCAAAAAATAGTAAGTGTTATATGTTAAATGCCTTGTGAGGCTCTTTATATAGGTGGATCTTTATTTGGAATATAATACCTTGTTCATTGGTTGACAAGTCGTAAAAAAAGATATAACAAATAAAAGAGAAGGGTCATAGAGGGGTCAAGACACAAACATGGGTGAACGGGTCCATCAGAAACTGAAGATAAAAGTGGATAGTAGTGCTATGTGGTGCTAATAAATGAAGGCTCAAAACATATCAAAAAATTAGGGATGATAGACTAGGGGCCCTTAAGACTAAGAAAAAGTGACCTCGACTACTATGGGTGTTAAAAATAGGGATAAAAAGGCATAAAAAAAATCAAAAGACTCAAAATGACCATGTGAACAAGGACTATAACCATCACCAAGACCATTTATGTGAAAGAGAAAAAAAAGACATACTACTTTTGGTTGCTTGACCAAATTGGGGTGTTTACATTTGCCCCCCTTTTATTCTAGTAATGCAATGAAATGAAAGTACTAAAGTAAAATAAAATAGAAATGTGTACTTGTACTTACTTGTGTGAATGTAATATGGATTTTGGCCCACGTCTTGGCCAGATAAGTGGATGAGAACTAGAGTGTATTATGTTAAAGGAATTATGTGATGTGAATTCCCCATATACTGAAACTAAGTGTGTAAACTAAATATGTGATAAATAAATCTCACTTGCCCCCACTCTGAATCTGAGTAATGTAAATTGAAGGTGTGGAGAAATAAGAATCACTTGCCTCTACTCTGAATCTAAGTACTATAAGCTTAAATCATGGAGAAAAAAGGGTCACATTCCCCCACTCTGAATATGATTAATGTAAACTAAGTCTAGTGTGATGTTATGGATCAACAAATGTAGATGTCCCTATGAACTAAACTAGTGAAAACCTAGTGCCGATATTGGTGATGATACTAGTGTAACTTGGTAAGTTTGAAAATGGGGATCAAGAACATGCACCCTATTTGATATTTGAGTGATTTAAATGTGTATATAAATATCTAAATAAACTAGTATACATGTGTCAAAGTTGTATAACTACATAAAGTGTACATCTGAGTACTGTGTAAACCTATGCATCTATAAATATGAAAATATGTAACTCAAGATACCTATGTAAACCTATGAAAAACTTGTTTAGACTTGTGAATATGTATATCTAAAAATATGTAACCTCTAGATATCTTTGTAAACTTGTAAAAAACCTGTGTAGACTTGTGCATCTAAATGTCTATGTAAACATGTGTAGAGTTATATGTCTATATCTCTAAAAATTTGGGACTTTAGATGCCGATGTGTCTGAAAATATGAATGTAACTCTATATGTCTAAATAAATCTATGCATATTTTCCCCCATTTTGGTGATAGATCCAATATTATGATGACAATATGTAACAAATAGTGGTAAGGATTGATTGTGTTGGTGTTACTTGGTAATTGTGATGGTATATTAGGTTTAAATAATGTATTGATTATGTCAGAGTTGATAAGTTAGTGTGTGGTTGGATAGGTATTTGGTCCATTATATAGTGAATAGAATATAATAGTTTATTTCATTTTATAGGTTTTAAAATGATGAGAGGAATGGTTTGATCAATATGGGATAGTGTGTATTGGTATCATGTCCTATGTACAAAACATGGTTCGTGAATCAGAGTTATAGTTTCCTAGATATGGAAATAACATGATAGTTGTATTAAGTATAAAAATTAGCATGTAGAGGTAACATAAGTAGGGTGGAATTGGGTAAGTTATGACTTTAATAATTAATTTTTAATCATTTTCAATTCATTTACATCATTGAGTGGAAAGAGGTTTTAGTTTGAGAGAGAAACATGTCAAGGAGATGAGATGTTAGGTTATCATGCTATGAAGAGGTCAAGGCACATATTCAAGCTGAGGAGGAGGTTCCCCTGGTAAGGGACCCTAATTTTTTTTGTGTTTTATCATTTTTCTTTGTTGTTTTACTTTTTTTTTTTTTTGAGAAAGTTTGTTTTTGGCCTATTTTAGATAAGGTGGTACTATTGTTTCTTTATGGGCACTAGTGTCCAAATCCTGGCACTATTATCCATAAGGTGGCGTTATTGTCCAGTGCCACTATCCTCTAGGAAATGCTAGTGTTTATTAGACCCCATATATGGTGTTTAGCATTATTTATTGGTTTCTAATTTCTATTTTTATTTTTTGGTATTAGTTTTTCCTTCACAAATGTTAGATTTGGTTAAAATTTTGTAGGTTTATGCCCATATGAGGGAGTTCTATATTAGTCAGATGATGGAGACTATTTAGGTTTTTCTCTTATCTTCTATTGAGATAAAGGTGCTCAAGGGATTAGGGTTGCAAAATTTTGATTTCCTAGAGCCTATGCCTAGGATAAGAATATGATCACTACATTATGTGAGAGGTGCAATGTAGACATGTGTACATTTTGGTTGTCTATGAGTGAGATGACTGTGATATTGGAAGATGCATATCAAATCCTATAATTTTTTATTTCTAGGTAATAGGTTGTATTACATGATGCTACTAGTCCTCAAGTGATACATTGAGCATCTAGGTACTTTCCTACAATAGATGTTAGTACTCATTGCATAGGTAGTTAGAATGACATACTATTGACCCTAACTGTTATGGCCAATGTTCCATGATTATAGAAATTTTTAGCTATGTTGTCATCATTTATTGTCTTGGATGGGAGTGGTTTTTGTATTTCATATAGGATGCATGATATTGTGTATGACATTGATCATCATGGCATCATATATTCTTTGGGTCAGACCATGTTGGCTCATTTGTATAGGGACATGTATTGATTTACATAAGAGATGAGTGATGGGGATATCAGTGCATCAACAATATTGCATTGTTGGGCATAAAAGCACATATCTATGAGCAAGCCAATGACACATCCATTGGATGGGTGGTCTCACCGATAGGTATTTGTAAATAGATGGACTAGGATAGGGCTTGCTCCAAGGAGGAGTACTACCTAGTTTTGATAGTTATTATATATCTTGAGAATATAAGATATTGTTTAAATACCTTATATTACCTATCAGGGGTGACCTAAGGATAACACACAATTTAGGAAAATTCAAGTTAGTTATTGGATACGTGATTAGTGGTATAATGTATAAGAGTGGTTCTAGTATGAGATGGTTACTTGATAGTTTTGTATCATACAGGATGTACCCCTAGCACCTATAGTGTGGTTGAGGATATCTCACACTCTTATGAGGTTGGGGAGTAGGCTGAGGCCATCAATTATTGAGCTACCTCCTATACCAATGAGAGAGTGGGATATGGAGATTAAGGTACTAGATGTGGATGATGTTAGATTGATCAAGGCCTACTTGGCCTGGTGGAGTGAGCATAGGTGAACACTTATATTCTTGAGAGATGGGATGATCATAGAAGAGGTATTAGATATAGATTCCTTTAGGGATGTTGATGGTAAGCTAGATAACTAGTTTGTATGTTTTGTATAATGTTTATCATGTGTTTTGATATAATAAGATTCTTATAAAATTGTATGTATACTTGTAGGTGTAGAAGATGATGAGTACCTGGAGGTCACCATTGAGTCACTGTTGCATGAGTTGACATGGAATAATCTAGATGATGTCATGGATTATGGAGTGGTGGAGTGGGCCACCAATGTATCTAGAGTGCATTCTCATTTATTTAATTGTGTGGTGATAGTGACTGCAACATAAAATTAAGCAACAGATAGAGATGAGTTACATGTATAGCTATAAAGGTGGATCATACCCTCCATTGATGCTCTAGGTGGGGTGAGTAGTCATATAGTATATGACTACATACAAGTTCAATGGGAGTATATCGAGTGTAGGGATGAGCTAGCAACATAGAGAGAGAGAGAGAGAGAGAGAGAGAGAGAGAGAGAGAGAGAGAGAGAGAGAGAGAGAGAGAGAGAGAGAGAGAGAGAGAGAGAGAGAGAGAGTGGGGCCTCTAGTTTTAGTGTTGATTTGTATGAGAGTGAGAGTGAGGGAGTTGATCCCAATAGTAATGTTTACATAATTGAGTGATGCATCACATTTGTATTGAAACAATGTTACGAGTTATATATATATATATATATATATATATATATATATATGGTTGTTTTTTTATTTGGCATTGTGTATTAACATCTAGATATGGTTATATTGTTATGCATTTAAAGTTGTTTGATTATTTTAAATGTTATTTTTTTGTAATTTATTTTGGCTGGGGTAAATTTATTTATATATATATATATATATATATATATATATATGGTTGTTTTTTTATTTGGCATTGTGTATTAACATCTAGATATGGTTATATTGTTATGCATTTAAAGTTGTTTGATTATTTTAAATGTTATTTTTTTGTAATTTATTTTGGCTGGGGTAAATTTAATTGATTTTTATGTGTTATGAATGTTTTAGGCATATGTGCAGTAGATTAAGTTTTGTGTTTTGGATTGGTATATGGTTTTTTGGTTATATTTCATAAGTTGTATGCATGTATAGCATGTGATGGTGATATGAACTCTCTAAACCTTGATGGCATAGAGAACCAATGACCATAATTTTTATGATGTGTTGGTGTAGACGAAGACTATAAAACTAGCGCTGCCTGTGATGCACTACTAGTAGATAATTGTGTAGACTTTGATGAAAAAATATTAATTGATTGACGCTATGAAACTATACTCTAAATTGTTTGATTTATTTCAAATATTTTGATCAATGTATGAATTTAATTTGGGTTTTGATCTTTGTACTAATTGCCATATATCTTTATCAGTTTTTGAACTAAAAGTGTGCCCTTGGGTAGATATTTATTCCCAAATATTTTGATCAATGTGCAACTAGAGGTATATTTTGAGATATATAATTATTTCCAAAGATTTTGATTGGGTTTTGTAATATAACTATGGCTTTGGGTCTATAATTATTCCCAAATATATTAATCAATGTACACACTAGAGGTGCATTCTAAACTCTGTGAACTAGTTTCTATCATTGTTGAGACTATGATGTATAGGACCACTAATAGATAGTTTTCCTAGAATTCATAAGGCTTGTACGATGAGTAACTAATGGTTCATTGAAAAGAACATCTTGGGATAACTTTATCATAGAATAACATGATCTAGGAGAGTGTAGTGAATGAGGGCCTGATGCCCCTATGTAAACTCTATGGTGCCTCTACTAACATATTGGTCTATACAAACTTTGAGTGCATAGTGTATACACATAATGTTTTCAAACTTTATCAATTATTGATGCTCTTTATCTTGAAAGAACCTATCGAGTCTCAATCTCTCTAAGTGCACGCCCTAAGGGGTGCATTGAAAAATGGGTGGGGAAACCATTGGTGCTTCACATGATTATTTTCCCTTTTTACCACTTGTTATCTACACACTTGTCTCCTAAAATTATTTCCTTGAGCTTTGCCTCCTATTTTTCACCTTCCTCTAGTATTTTACCCTTCATTAGCCCTTTTACCTAACCTAAACCCATTTTTGATAGTTTACATGATATAGTTAGCCACATCAACCTTGTATTATTATTGACAAAACTTATTAGGGAATAGGTTAGCCCATGGCCAACCTAATCCATGACCTAGTATGTTTTTGTCAATTATGATATTAGGTTAATTGGGTCAAACTTGTCAGCTTAAACTTTTGGAAGATTTTAGGGTTAGATTTTCCTATACGCACACATTCATTTCACCATTTATAAGAGAAGATAAGAATAAGTAAGATATATTGTGCATCTACTTATCCACCATTCTACTTGAGGAACAAGCTTAGGATTTCATACTTTCTTTGGAGATACATATCTTATCTTATGGATAATGCTTTTAGATGCATTGATAGGCTATGTAGCATAGTGTTCATTTATCCTTTTTCATCTTTATATACCACAACAACCTCTTGGGAAGAACCTTTGCCAAGGGAGAGATTGAATCTTGAGGGGTTCATCTTTGAAGACAAGTACTCCTAACTTTGTTCATCCTTTGTAAGAGTATATAGATATGCATTTTAACTTCTCTTACATGAATTAGGATTCTATATACATTGATGTAAGTATGTATTCTATTCGTGTTTATTACCCCCACTTTGTGCCACAAGCTTTGGTGAGCACTAGATTCGACTTTGCTTTACTTGTTATTAGCTTAGTGAATATGAAAACATAGGAGCTAGTTAGGGTTATTGCATAATTATTTTTGATTTGAGGCTTTGAAACCCTCCCTAGTGATATTATTTTTGGTAAGAGATCCATTGTCTAGGTCTATTAGATCCATCTTAGTCATGACCTTGATTATGTAATGTATCCCCAATCAGAATTGTAAGATTTATTTTCTCTGAGCTAGGATTGATTTAGAGATATATTGCATTTCCCATTGCATATATTATTGTGAACCTAATGTGAATCTAATTCTTGCGGGTTTTCTTTCACACTATCATTTTTATCATCTTATTATATTTTTCCATATTTGCAATACTGTATCGAGCCTATCAATATATTTTTAGCAGTCTATGCACAGGTTTAACACATAGTTGTATCAAAGTGACTCCATTATTTTTGTGTTAGTCTTCACTAAACACATGCAACTAGATCGATCTAGTTTTCATAATATTCTTCTTCAATCAAATTCTACCAACTAAGTTTACCTAGTTGACTCGATTTGTAGTGCTTCTTTTTGGTAATCAAGTTTTACCAACTAAGTTGACCCAATCAACTTAGTATTCTTCTTCAGTCAAATTCTACTAAGTTGATCCAATTGACTTATTATTCTTATTTAGTCATATTCTACTAAGTTGACCTAATCGACTTAAATTTTAGTATTTCTTATTGGCATACAAGGTTCTACACACTGTGTCAAGCTAGTTGACCTAGTTAATAAAACTTCAAAGTAACATTTAAGCATCACAACATCAAAATTTACAATCTTAACCATCTTCAAGCCCACCAAGGTTCCTGTCTTTAATCTCTCTATCATTTTAGTTTTTTTTTCACAAGTTAATAGTCTTTAAAATTACAACCCTACAACTAACTAGGTTGACTTGGTCAACTTAGTTTTGTAGTTTGTCTTCTATCTAGGGGACATGGTTGACATATTTGACTCTATTCTTAAATACCTTGCTTCCACATAATAGTAGTAACCTAGTCGACTCTATTTTGTACTATTTACATACAATGTGTCCTGAACTAACTTTATATTATTCTCAATCAAATAATTAACAATTATTTGCTAGTAATTAATTCACATTTCCTTTTAAGTTGTTTGCATGCTTAGAGTAACTCACATAGTCTAAATAGGTGGTTTTTCAAATTACCATTCTAGTTACACTATTTTACTCTTTTGCATGCACTACTAAATCACACAATATTCAAAATGCATTTAACACTTGTCTTCCTTAGGCCTACCTATTTGGATTTAATCACCAAGGGGGAAGCTGACTTAGTTATTGGAAAAGCACCCAACACCCTTATTGCTATGGGATTGTGAAGTGAGGAGGGAGGCCCTAATACCAAGCTAGCATCATTGCCAATACAAATCCCTTTCAAGCTAAACTACCTAAAACTAACCTTACTTTATTTTTAGTTCCTTATTATATCCAACTCTCTATCACATTAATTATAAAATGTATTATAACTTAACAATACTTAGGAATGACCACTTAGATAGATTTTAATTTCAAGTTATTTCTTGTTCTTTGATCATTGTATTCTATATGACAAAACATGCACTAGCTAGCATTGCTGTAAGATTTGTATTGTGTGCTCTAATAAGACCAACCACATTGATCATATTGCTTATATGATTGCTTTCATATGCTTATAAATAATATTTCCTATTTTTAAAACATTATCATCTATGTTGACACAATCTCTCACTGACTAACTCACATAGTCTAAATAGGTGGTTTTTCAAATTATCATTCTAGTTACACTATTTTACTCTTTTGCATGCACTACCAAATCACACAATATTCAAAATGCATTTAACACTTATCTTCCTTAGGCCTACCTATTTGGATTTAATCACCAAGGGGGAAGCTGACTTCATTATGGGCAAAGCACCCAACACCCTTATTGCTATGGGATTGTGAAGTGAGGAGGGAGGCCCTAATACCAAGCTAGCATCATTGCCAATACAAATCCCTTTCAAGCTAAACTACCTGAAAATAACCTTACTTTATTTTTAGTTCCTTATTATATCCAACTCTCTATCACATTAATTATAAAATGTATTATAACTTAAAAATACTTAGGAATGACCACTTAGATAGCTTTTAATTTCAAGTTATTTCTTGTTCTTTGATCATTGTATTATATATTACAAAACATGCACTAGCTAGCATTGGTGTAAGATTTGTGTTGTGTGCTCTAATAAGACCAACCACATTGATCATATTGCTTATATGATTGCTTTCATATTCTTATAAATAATATTTCCTATTTTTTAAACACTATCATCTATGTTGACACAATCTCTCACTGACTAATTCACCTTTTTCTGCCTACAGTACATAGTCAACCTATTTGACTCTATATTATTTTTATTCAATCAAAATTTTATCTCTAAATTACTAAGTTGACCTAGTCAACTTAGTACATCTAGGATGACCTTATTCCTTATTGGCTGATTTTTGTTAAATATGGAGCCTGTTTAACCCCTACGGTAAAAATAAAACTACCAAGGCATTTTTAACATGCATTTTTTACTTTCAAAAATGTTCGGATGCATTTTTGAGTGTATCAACCACTTTCCTCATTTGTGGCACATTTTTTGGAGATGTGGGTATGGTCTAAGGTGTCGAGATAATTAGGGGATTATGTGGTTGAAACCTCCCTTATTTTTTGCTTTATTTTATGGGGATATGGTTATCTCTATGGTTATGGCACATTTTTCAAGGGATTATGAAAATTATAAATAGGGGTGAGGGGTAACACATTATTCATTGTGTTATGTATCTCATTTTTGAGCTTTGTATTTTCTCTTCAGTTAGTGTGATCGGGTTTGAGGTGTAACTTAGGATCTTGGAAATTATGGTGTGAATTCAGGTTGGAGAAAGTTATCTCTATGATAGGTTTTTTGTTTAGAGTTTTCTTGTACTCTTGGTTGTAATATTTTAGAGAGCCTCTTGGTGGATGTAACCCACATTGGGTGAAACACATTATATAAGTGTTATGTGTGTATTTACTTAGATCTAAATTTTCTTCCATATGTCTCTGCTATTGTGATTTTGAGGAATGAATTCTATGTTACATTTTATTGCATAATCAATCACTTATTCCTAACAATTGGTATCATAGATAGCTTTAGTAGTTTTACTAAAGTTGAGAATCATAGGGAAAGATATTAGCTTGAGTGGGAGTTATGATAGATAATGGCATATCTAGAGTTGAAAAACTTAATGGGTAGAATTTTGGATTGTAGATGATGAAAATAGAGGATTACTTATTTTATAAATATCTTCATCTCCCTTTGATGGGTAAAATAGGCCAACCTTCAGGTATGGATAAGTCAGATTGGAATTTTATTGATAGGAAAGCAATAGGAGCCATACGGTTATGCCTTACATCTTTGATTGCCTTCAATATTTCAAAGGAGATGACCACATTTGGTTTGATGAATAAATTAAGGGAATTATATGAAAAACTCTCTAGCTCTAATAAAAAAATTGTGATGAAAAGGTTATTTAATATGAAAATGTCTAAAAATGTTTTTGTAGTTCATCATTTGAATGATTTTAATATGGTTTTGAGTATGCTAACTTATGTTTATATTAAATTTGAAGATGAATTTAATGCTTTATTTATTTTGTACTCCTTACCAAATAGTTGGAATAGCCTGGTTATGGATGTGAGTAATACCATCCTTGTTAAGGGAAGTTTAAAGTTTGAGGATGTTATAGGTGTGATTCTTAGTGAGGAAATGCAAAGGAAGAGAACCAAAGAATCATCTTAAGGGAATTCTTTGATTTTGGAGACTAGAGGGAGATAAAAGGACATAAGCAAACCATGGAAAGTCAAAGGGTCTGGGAAGATCTAAATCTAGAGCCAAGATGGTGTGTTGGCACTATGGGAAAAAGTGGACACACAAAGAAGGAATATCAGGAACTTCGAGACAACCAAGGAGGTAAATATGAAAATAGGTACTATTAGTCAGGATGATTTAGTTATTTTCTTATATAAATTTACTGAATCTTGGGTATTAGATTCATGGGTTTCTTTTCATGCCACCTCACATAGGCATCATTTTATTAATTATATTCAAGGAGATTTTGGATATGTTTATCTTGATGATGATGAACCATGCAGTATAGTAGGGAAAGGTTGTGTTTAGGTGAATACAAAGAATGGGAACACATGGCTATTAAAGGATGTCAAACATGTTCCATAGTTAAGGTATAATTTAATATCAATGGGGTAATTGGATAATGAGGGTTATTTGGTGTTGTTTATAGTAGACTCTTGAAAACTTACCAAGGGGACTCTTGTGGTTGCAAGAGGTAAGAAAATTGGAACTTTGTAATTGACTAGTATTGTTGATCACTATAATTTAGTTACTACAAATGGAGATGTAACTTTGTGTCACTACAAGCTCAATCATATGAGCTAAAAGGGCATGGAGATCTTGAAAGAAAAGTTGTCATGGATTGAAATAGGTTGGTTTGGACTTCTGTGATGATTGTATGTATGGGAAGTAGAAAAGAGTTAAGTTCCTAAGGGTTGGACCTACAAATAAGGAAAATAAGTTAGAGTTGGTTCACTCAGATGTATGGGGGCTAGCTCAAGTATCTTCTATTGGTGGTTCAAATTACTATGTTACATTTATTAATGATGTAACTAGGAAAGTTTGGGTTTATTGCATTAAGAAGAAAGTTGATGTATTTGAAACATTTAAAAAATGGAAATATTTGGCTGAGAATGAAACAAGTCTCTAGTTGAAATGTCTCAAGTCAGACAATGGAGGTGAGTATTGTAGCAAAGCATTTGATGATTATTATTCATAGAATGGAATTAATAGGCAAAGGATAGTTTTAGGGATGCCACAGGAGAATGGAGTGTCAGAAATTATGAATAGGATAATCATGGAGAAATATAAGAGAATAAGGTTGCATCTAAGGTTGTCCCTAATGTTTTGGGTAGAAGCAGTTAGCACAGTGATATATCTAATTAACAGAGAACCTTTAATGCCTTTAGATGGATGCATACTTGAGGAATATTAGTTTGGTAATAAATTTAATTATTATTTCCTTAGGGTCTTTATATGTGAGGCATTTATTTATGTTTCCAAGAAAGATAGGACCAAGTTAGAAGCTAATTTTGAGAGATGCACCTTTATTGGTTATGGTGGGGATGACTTTGGTTTCTAGATTTGGAGTCTTAGAGACAAGAAAATATTCTAGTCTAGGAATGTTGTCTTTAAATAAAAAGTCATGTATAAGGATCATTTGTAAGAATAGGAACAAAAAGAGTACATAGTGTTGGATGATATTACAAATGGTAAGGTGTCTAAGGAGACAGTTTAAGAACCTCCTACACAGGAACCCTAAACTCCTATAGTAAGGTCTTATAGGGTAAGAAAAGCTCCTAAACATTTTTCCCCATAGTTAAGTTATTTATTACTTATGGATAGTGGATAACTAGAATCTTTTGAGGAAGCAATGCAGGTGAATGCCAGGGAGAAGTGGGAGCAAACCATGGCAAAGGAACATAGTTCTCTCATGGAGAACTAGATGTGGGATTTGGTGAAGCTACCCAATGGTAAGAGAGAATTGTAGAATAGGTGGGTATACAAAATCAAAGAAGAGGATGGAGTAAGGAAAATGTAATAGGCCCAGTTGGTGGTCAAGGGGTTTGCACAAAATAAAGGCATTGATCTGGATGAGATTTTTTCTCTTATTGTTAAGATGACTTCTATTAGAATTGTGCTTGGTATAGTTGTAGTAGAAGATTTGCACTTAGAATAGTTAGATGTGAATACCAAATTCCTTCATGGTGATTTGGAGGAGAAATTATATATGGAGTAACCATAAAGTTATGAGATCGAAGGAAACGAAAAATTAGTGTGTAGACTAAAGAAGAGCTTGTATGGCCTGAAACAAGCTCCACAATAATGGTATAAGAAGTTTGATAGTTTTATGTTGGAAAAGGGATACTCTAGGTGTGATTCTGACCATTGCATATATGCCAATATATTTGAGGATGGTAATTATATTATCATATGCTTGTATGTAGATGACATGTTGGTTGCAGGAAAGAACATGCAATAAATTCAAGTAATCAAGAAGCAACTTGGTGATTCCTTTTCTATGAAGGATTTGGGTGAAGCGAAGAAAATCTTTGGTATGAGGATAGCTCAGGACAGGAAGGAGAGGAAGCTAATCTTATCCTAAGAAGAGTATGTGAAGAAATGTTTGGAGAGATTTAGTATGTAGGATGCTAATCTAGTTGGGACTCCTTTGGTAGGCCATTTTAGATTACCAAAGGAGTAGTATCCCAAGATAGTAGAAGAAAAGATAAATATGTCCAAGGTACCTTACTCATCGGTGGTTGGTAGCCTAATGTATGTTATGGTTTATACTAGGCCATATATTTCCCATGTAGTGGGAGTAGTAAGTAGGTACATGAGTAATCCAGGTTATGAGCACTAGCAAGCAGTGAAATGGATTCTTCAATATTTGAAAGGAACCATGGGTACAACATTGTGTTTTGGTAGATCAGACACCACTTTGCATGGTTGTGGACTCGGATAAGGCTGGGGATGTTGATAGTAGGAGGAGTGAAATAGGTTATGTATTTAATATCAAGGATATAATGGTTGGTTGGATTTACTAGATACAAAAGGTTGTGGCTTTATCAACCACAAAGGCTGGTATGTTGTTACTATAGAGGCTAGCAAGGAGATGATTTAGTTAAAATAGTTACTTAATGAGTTGGGTATTAAGCAAGAAGTTGGGGATTACATAATGATAGTCAGAGTGTTATATATTTATCCAATAACTTTGTTTTCCACTTGAGGATAAAGCACATATAGTTGTGGTATCATTTCATCAAGACAGCTTTGGAGGAAAACATGGTGAAGCTAGAGAAGATACATACAAGCCAGAATCTTATGGATATGATGACCAAGGTATTCACATTGGATAATTTGAGGTTATGTTTAGATTTGGTTGGTATTCATGAATATCATGGAGGAGTGTTAAATTTTGTTCAAGGAGAAATGAACTCCAAGTGAGAGATTGTTAAATATGGAGCCTGTTTCACCCCTAAGGTAAAAATAAAATTACTAGGGCATTTTTAACATGTACTTTTTACTTTCATAAATAGTGGGATGAATTTTTGAGTGTTTCAAAAACTTTCCCCATTTATGGCACATTTTTTGTAGAAGTGGGTGTGATCTAAGGTGTTGAGAGAATTGGGGGATTATGTGGTTGAAACCTCCCTTATTTTTTGCCTTATTTTCTAGAGATATGGTTATATCTATGGTTATGGCACATTTTTCAAAGTATTATGAAAATTATAAATAGGGGTGAGTGATAACACATTATTCATTGCATTTTTCATCTCATTTTTCATCTATGTATTCTCTCTTCAGTCAGTGTGATCAAGTTTGAGGTGTAGGTTAGCATCTCAAGAATTCTGGTGTAAATTTAGGTTGGAGAAATTTATCTCTATGAGAGGTTTTTTTTAAGAGTTGTCTTTTACTCTTGTTTATAATTTTATAGAGAGCCTCTTGGTGTATGTATCCCACATTGAGTGAAACATGTTATATCGATGTTATGTGTGTATTTGCTTAGATCTAAATTTTCTTCCATATGTCTCTACTATTGTGATTTTGAGGAATGAATTCCATGTTGCATTTTATTGCATAATTAATCACTTATTCCTAAATTTTTTTTCATCTAGATCCCTGCTTCAAAGTAGTGCTAATTTGACCCAGTCAAATTAGTATCTGTGGGCTAACCCTATTTTGTGTTTGGCCAATTTTTTTCTTCATTTTGTGTTTATATGTCTAAATAGTACACAATCAACTCTATACACCATGGCCAATACTATTTTGTGTGTGGATTTTGTAGTTTTATTTCATAGTGATGTCATCTTTTCAACCTATACTTGGTCAAGAACATTTCATAATTAAGTATTTAGATCATAACCTCACTTATTTTATTACTTTAGATGAAACTATTCAATTTATTCCTTCATCTTTTCCTAATTTTAAACCAATCACTACAAAATGTAATAGAGTTAAGGTCCTTCATCCTAGTCCTCCTCCCAATGTCAATGTTGTGAAACCTCCACTCAATACCCCTCCTCTTAACAACATCAATACCCCACCTTCAAATACTAATGCACAAATAGACACAACTCAAATTCTTAAGCCAATAGTTCAACAAATGAACATCATGCAAATAACTAATCATTCCCAAATGATGAAAATACAATAAAATTTATTACACATGACTAGTCAACCACCTCAATTCATCATGTCTCAACCAAATCATAATTTTATCCCCCTCCTCTTAGAGATTCTAATGGGAATATTATCCCTCAACCTAATTTTCATAATAAAACTCTTCAATATCTTTAAAATTAACCTTTAGCTCCATTCATTGCATCCATAGATATTGGAAACATTTATCTAACTATCACATATGATGGGACTAAGGACCATAATATCTTTCTTAAGTATTTTTGTAATCTCTATAAGTAATTGGTCCAAACTAACACTTTCTCTACCACCAAGCTCTTAGCTAAAAATTTGTTGGTGATGCACTTGAATGGTATAACTAACTTACTATACATTCCATCTCACAACTAGAAGATTTAGTTAATGCTCTAGTGAAGTAATTTCAACATGATGACCTTAAAAATTACCTTAGCTATTTCATCAATACCAATAACCTTCCTAATGAATCCACTCACACTTTCATTAAATGATAGAAGTCTCTAGCTTAGAAAGTTGACCATAGCATGAATGATAGTACTCTTTTAAATCTATTTGTTACTGCTCTTAAAGCTTCCCTTCAATACAAATTTTGAATCTTTTACCATAAAACTTTAGAATAAGCCTTAGAACAAGTAAAAAGGCAATCCTTTCTTATGACTCAATTTTAAATACCTAAAATAACTATTAAATAACCTTTCCAATCATTTTCTCATAATATCAATTCATCTAAACCACCCCAACATCAAAATGAAGCATCTAATTCAACTAATTTTAACCCAAAACACCCTCTCTTGAGTCTAGAACAACTTAAGAATAAATTACCACCCTCTACCATCCTCTATACCCATAATCTTTGATCCTTCCAAACCTCCTTTAAAATGATACTATCTAGATATGTTTTGTAGGTGGCATGATATTATAGGCCATTCTAATGAGTCTTGTTGAGATCTTCATCAATTTTTTCTTGATTCCTTGAATGTAACACATTTAAATCTTTATATTATATTAAAAAAATGCTATTAAGACTATCTGCAAGCCTCATAAATTCAATCTAAATAATCACAATCACATCAACATCAACTACCTAATGAACAAAAAAAATTCCCATACCTACACATCATCCACTAATGTTTTTTAAACCATAGTTGATCTTTATTCCTAGACCAATAAGTAAATAATAGATAACATGAAAATAAATATATCATTGCATCTATTGAACCTCAACCTTTTAGGTCACATGAACCAAAAGAGTACCTAGTTCAAATGCCTACTCTAAAGCATATCATACATGCTATTGCTTTACCTCTTCCTACCTCTCTTACACATCCTATGTCATATTAAACATCCTTAAAATATAATAAAAAAAAACATTTACCTATTTCTAAATGCACCTACCAACCCAATGCAAATCATTTTAATGATTCAATGTTATCTCACTCCACCTTACATGTTGGGTCATCTTTCGATGCCCATCCACATGTCCCTTTAGACCTTGGGGCTTCTTGTGATTCCCTTACCTACATTCACTTACCCATAGGGAAATATTAATATGCCCACTCTTATTCTACAAAGAATAATAACAAATAAATCTAGCTTCAAGAAATATTCTGAGACACATAGGCTTGTATTTAACATGCTCATCTTTTAAAAATACGTTATCATAGATCTTACTTATTATTTCTAGTCTCATGTTTCTTTGTTTTTGTGTGCTTTAATTATTTTAGTTTCATTTTAATTTCATAATTGTTTCTTTTGGATTCTTTGGTTTTATTTCACTTTATATTTTATGAGTTGCATTGTAATACCTTGGATAGGATCAGGCCTTCCTCACACACTTTATTAACATCATTGTCACCTTTGGGTTCTTTGGTTTTCTTACACATTAAATTTGGAATTTTTTTTCATTTTGGTTCTTATATATCTCTTTAATTTTTGTATTTTTATGTCATTATTTGCCTTATTATCTTTATTATTATTTTCCCCATTATTTAGCATTCACCTCATTAGTGTTCACCTTGTGAGTTGCAGTGTAATACCATGGACAGGACTAGGCTCTCCTAAAAATTATCACATTAAAAAATATTTAAATCACTTTTTTGGATGACTAATAATTTCATTTGTGGTTGTGCTAGATCTTTTTATGTTAGTATGGCTTCTCTAGTGACATGACTATCATAAGCATAGCCTCATCCCTTTCATAGCACTATTTTAGCTCCTTGTGATCAATTATGATCATATTCATCATTATATCAATTATTACATATATTTATCTCCCATGATCCCCATATTTACCCTATTTCCTTTCATTTGAGGCTCACTTTGGTTAATTTTGAGATTGCACATTTACTTGTGGGAAAGTATAAGATTCTTTAGGCACCTTGGTATTGAGTTCCTTTTCTCTAGTAACCAAGTGAAATATCTCTTGTGTTTGTCACCTATTTAACTCATGTTTGGTATTTTTAATCCATATGGAGGATAAATAGAAAAGGTCATCAAGAAATTTAAAATCCAAATCATTTAAAATAAAAGACAGTGATATACAAAAGGCAACATACAAATTTCAAAAGTTAAAATCACACCAAAAAGACATGATTACAAGCACATCTCCTATCTCTAATAAAATATCAAACTCCATAGTTGGCCTCATGATAGAACCAAGGTCAATTAGGGTGTAGTAGTCTAGTAGATTGGAATAGAAAAATTCAACAAACTCTATGGTGCTACTTACTTTCTCATGCAAGTACCCAATCTTCGTAGTAGATGATGGATCTATAATGGGTTCTAAGTAACAAAGAACATGCCATGGGAAGGTGGGTCCATTTTAATTTTATTTTTCAAAATAACCAACATGATTTGATCTTAGTACCACACTTATTTTCCTATACAACTTTATGCCTATAGAAAATAGGTATCCTTTGTATATTGATGGTCACTAGTAACTTAGTGTCTTTATATGTCCTTAAGGTGCCTCATGTTTCCTAAGGTCTACTCATAATATGCCTAAATTATGCTTCTTACATTCTCTCTATAATTCCCTAAAATACTAATTTTCCCCTTGAGAAATATTATTTTGTTCACTGATCACTCCCCCTAGGTATTCCATTTGTGAGTTTCAGTGTAAGACCTTGGAAAGGACCAAGCCTTCCTCACAAATTACCAAATTTTTACATTACCATATTTTACTATTTTAACATTATTTACACCTTTTTGGTGTTCCCTTTATGAGTTACAATGTAAGGCCATGGATAAGACCTAGCCTTCCTCACAAAATTTTCCAATACCCAAGTCATAATGAAATTAGATGTGTCAAATATGAGATAAGATGTGATTGATTATGAGTTACACATCATTGACATGCTTCCATATTTATTTAGTATGTTTTATGCTTACTTCATTAATATTTCACTTTTATCTTCTTATTTTCTAATTTCATGTAAGAATCCAACTATTTTTATTAAGCTTTTCATACTTCCCAACTTGAATTAGTGTGATTAATTTAAGACCATTTTCTAATTTTAGTTCTCTTTTATACTTCCCAATGTGATTTAGTATGACTGACTAACTTAATTTATTTGTTTTTATATCATTGGTCTTTCATGTGATTTCCATTTTATTACATTATTTTCATACTTTCCAACGTGATTTAATGTGATCTTACTTGTTTTTTTTGGTGCCAATCTTTTTCATGGTTCAAAAACATTTTTTCATATTGTTTCACTTTTTGGTTTATTATATTTATCATATTTTGTTATTACACTTTTTTTTGGTGCCAATCTTTTTCATGGTTCAAAAACATTTTGTCATATCATTTATCACTTTTTGGTTTATTATATTTATCATATTTAATGTGATCTTACTTGTTTTTTTTGGTGCTAATCTTTTTCATGGTTCAAAATCATTTTGTCATATTGTTTATCACTTTTTGGTTTATTATATTTATCATAGTGCATTTTTTTATGATTAATTATACTTTTACAAGTCTTTTTTGCCTTTTTTTAACCATGCATATGTGCTACATAATGATACAAAAGAAAAAACTCCACATATATTTCCTATAACATATATAACAAAACCAAAATACATGTTATAGAAATAAATATATCCATGCATCAACAACCACAACCAAAATATAACTCATGAGATCAAAATCCGATTGTCAAAACAAAATATCTCTATATATCATGTGTTTTTATACAATGTACAAAAATACATTGTTTTAGCTTTATGGTTGGCCTCTATCATGACTATCTTGTGGCCTAAACATGATTCCCATATATGCCTTAAATGATCCCCTTTTTACAGTACACTATAATAAGGTTATCCAATATCTCAACCTTACTACCTATCCTTATAGGTTGGCCACCTAGGCATGTACTTGTACTAGCTAGATCATGGTAATCATGTGGGTGGCTCTCTCCTAAGTTAGGGCATACCAAGCCTATGCCTCTCCTGCTCCCACCCATGTTAGTGGTTAAACTCCATCCCTACATGTTTTTAGCTACCTCATAGCCTCCCTCACTAGTCTAAACTAGCCCACCTTAGCTAGGGTAGATGGTACCATAGGATCATCTAGTGTGGTGTTGTATGGTGCTAGAACTCCATTCAATATGTAATGGTGCACTGCCATGACTAGAGATACCCACATGCTCTATTCTATCATAGGGCTTTCAAAAACCATAACCCAAATAGATATCATATCATATATACCTCTCATGATATATCTATATACCTACAATCATATCCAACTAGTCTTCTATCTCAAAGACTAAAAAATACAATATTTATTACCTATCCTAGTGTCACTAACCACTATCTCCCCATATGATTATTAATTGAGCATAATCTCTCCATCATACCATCCCCTGAGCACCTTATCTTTGAGTCACCTCCTTATCAAAACAAATCATGGAGTCACCACCTGTGCATACTATGGGCCTCTCCTCACTGGTGCCTCTATAAACCATCTCTACCCTAGGCTAACTATTAGATCATCTTACATGACCACCCTTATCTATGCTTGATCCCATTTATAGAATCTCTATTGGTGGTGTGTCTAAGGTGGTCATTTATCCTCCTAATGTAGTGTATATTATGGTACCTATTTCACCCTTGCATCTACATCCATGCCCTTTCCTTGTCTAATTATCAGTTATTGTGCTTGAATAGTTCATGTTCTCACATATCATGTCTTGATATCTATTCTCTCGAATGGTTCACCTCCTCTTCTTCTCCACCTCATCTCTCTCACATGCCATGCCCAAAATGTAGTCACTATTATAAGAATCATTGGGTGTGGGAGTCCAAACTATCCTAGAAAGTATGCCACTAGATATAACTCTACACACTATATATAGTGACCCATGATTAGTAATTGAGCCATCCATGGTGCCACAATCATCTAATTGGGACAAATAGTATCAAAATGTTCATATGGGTGCCACACAATCTCTCTTCATGTGACTATCTATAGCACTAACATATGGGACATGGCCTGCATTACCTAGTCCTATCTCCATCTAGTAACCCAAGGTAACCTATCATCAACCACATCGGTCAACCTAGTTGGTTGTTACATCAAGAAACTCTCATACATCTATGCATCCTTCTTGTCTCATTTATCATCTCATCACCATCCTAGCTCTCTGGGTCTCTCACTAGGTCTATCAAAAATCTATTTTTCTTAGACTAGTAAATAATACCAAATGAATACTTTTTCACCATATTTATATTTACTATTTCAAAATTATTTAACTTTCAAAAATTTATCGTTAGATTTATTATTTTTCTCATATCTTTATCTCTACTAATTTTTTTTGGAATCCTAATGTCATAGAGAATTTTTTCAACTATTATATGTCTATGTTGCAAAAAAATTAATTTTTCATTCTTTTTCACTAATCTCTATAGGTTTGCCAAATGTTCCTTACATTGTATACATTCACATTTCTCAAATATCCTTATTTATCTAAAACACTAAGGTAAGTAAAGGTATGTGTTTTTCAATTATATCCTTTCATTTATATTATTTTTTCCTTATTGTACTTTATTTAGATTTATTGTTTGTGTCAATGTGTTCTTTTCATGAAGCACCATCTCATTTCACACCTATGTGACACATGATGAGCTTCGAGTGGGGCATATGTATACACATAATATTTTCAAACTTTATCAATTACTAAAACTCTTTATCTTGTAGGAACCTATCGAGTCTTAATCTCTCTAAGTACATAACCTAAGGGGTGAGCAGACCATTGGTGCTTCATAGGATTGTTTTCCCTTTTTACCACTTGTTATCTACACAATTGTCTCCTAAAACTATTCCCCTAAGCTTTGACTCTTATTTTACACCATCTTATAGTATTTTACCACCTTCATTAGCCCTTTACCTAACCTAAACCCCTTTTTGATAATTTACATGCCATAGTTGGCCACATCGACCTTATATTATTATTGACAAAACTTATTAGGGACTAGGTCAGCCCATGGCTGACCTAATCCATGACCTAGTTTGTTTTTGTCAATTATGATACTAGGTCAATCAGGCCAACCTTATTGGCCTAAACTTTCAAAATAGTTTAGGGTTAGATCCACCTATATAATCACATTGATTTCACCCTTTCTAAGAGAAGATAATAATAATTAAGATATATTATGCATCTACTTATCTACCATTCTAATTGAGGAACAAGCTTAGGGTTTCATACTTTATTTGGAGAAATAGATTTTGTCTTATGGAGAAGTCATTTGAATGCATTGATATTTTATGTATCCTAGATATATTTTATCCTTGTCATCCTTACATACCACAATAAACTCTTGGGAAGCACCTTGGCCAAGGGAGAGATTGAGGCTTGGTGGGTTCATCTTCAAAGGTAAGAATTTCTAACTTTGTTCCTACTTTTTAAGAGTAGATAGATATGCATTTGCAATTTTCTTCCATGTATTAGGATTATTAATACATTGACATGAGTATATGTCTTATATGAATGTTTATTTTTCATGTTTATTAACCCTACTTTGTGTGATAAGCTTTGGTGAGCACTAGATTAGACTTTGTTTTACTTGTTATTCATTTAGTGAATATGAAAACATAGAACCTACTTAGGGTTGTTGCATAGTTTTGCTTGATTAGACACTTTGAAACCCTCAATAGAGATATTATTTATGGTAAGAAATTCCTTGGATAGGCCTAGTGGATCCATCTTGGTCATGACCCTGATTATCTAAAGTATCCCCAACTAGAAGTGTAAGTAGGATTTATCTTCTCTAATACAAGATTGATTTATAGATATATTGTATTTCCCATTGCATACACATAATGATGACCATCTAAATGTCCATTGATCTGGTGCAAATAAAAATAATGCTTATGTGGTACTTGGTGCAAATGGTGTGGTGGATGATGATTAGTTAAAGGAAGTGTGATCATCCCCTTATATATAGTGTAATCAAGATGTCATGAGGCCCAATCTTATCTAAAAATTATATAACCCCTTTGTTTATATCTTGTGTGCTATGCACTATAGATTTTGATAGATAGAATGGACATTTTCCCTTATTGAGTATTTTTATTGGTTGCTTGTGTTCCACTAATTTCTAAATTGGAAGTTAAGTAGCCTCTTGTACCAAATTTGATGACTAAGGTTCTAAAGGATCTCTAGCCAAATCTACCTCTGACTATGTAATTAATAATCCCAACTATGCCTATAATGATATAGTTTCATTTCATATATGTTTGAATGATTTAGATGTTTGATATAGCAATATGTCCTTGAGAGGAGAGATTAAACTTATGGCAAAGATGCATTATTCTTCTAAATTTTTTGGTTGATAAATTAACTGATGCAAACAAACTTTGAACCATATATTGTGTTTTGAGGTAAAATTTGTCTCACCTTAGTGTAGTGAAGGCAACTTGTCATGTGTGACTAGAGGTTCATCATTCTATATATAATTCTTGAGGAAGACTATCTCTAGCACTTCATATGTATGTAAATATCCACTAGGGAGTGTATGGTGAAACCAATCTAGTGATTTGTCTTTTAGTGCATTTGTAAACACTTGTATTATAATTAACTTATTTTTAATATGATCCATGGCATTCTCATAATCCTATAAGGTGTAAATATGGATTTCCTTGTCCATCAAAGATAGGTAACATCGGTATTTGAAAGTTGTGTGGTAATATCATAGTTGAGATTCTATGTGGAATAGGATTATTATGTATAATATTTGTATCAAACTAATATTTGTGTGCCTCATTATCCAAAGTGATATGATTTAATTGGTTTTAAAAATAACCCACAACATGCATTAAATAAATTAACACTTGTGAAGGCATATTATCATTATCAATGTATTTATTTAATGATTGGATTTTATTGTTTATTTTAGCCATTGGTATATTAGATTGGAACTCTTGTTTATGAAGGTTTGGTGTGCTCTCAATAACCTTTGGAAGTGTGATACCTTGGACCTAATTAAAGGGAAATAAGCTATCACCCTCATTTGGGTTTATTTGAGAAATGGGTTCTATTATAGTAATGGGGGTTGAGGTGGACTCATTGGTATATTTTATATTATTAGGTTGAATAGATGGTGCTTTATTTTATAGTGAATGAAAATTATGCACATAAGAATAAGTGTGTATGCATTTATTTTAACATGTGATCTATTGTTTGATTGAGCAAGAGAGATATGTGGGGTAAGAGAAGAAGTATAAGTTTTAGATTCTATGTTATCTTCATCAAAATCCCAATAATCATCATTATCCCATGGTTCATCAAAATAATAATTTAATTCATTTGAAGATGCAAGACTAGAAGAAGTATATTTCACATGATCATTAAGAGAAAGAGAAGGATAATATTTGAACTTATTACTACTATGAAATGTATCCTCTTATGTAATGCAAGGCTAGTCATTTTTTAAATGCAATAATGACTATCACTTTATATTTGATAATCAAGGGAAGGAGTAACAACCATGTTTTGTTTTTTGCACATTATGACATATGGGAAAAGAGTTAGAAACATATGCATTATCTATTTTTGGTGAAGAATAATTGAATTGAGTTTGAAATGTGAATGAAGGTGATAAAGGAATTTCATATTAGTTTGTGCATTGATAAAATGTGTAAAACCATTTGTATTTGATTTTTGAAATGTAAATGAGAAGGGTAAAGAGGATGCATTATTTTGATCTACTTTACTTCAAGAATGTAAAGTTTATTTGTATGTAGTACACTTATATTGATTTATTTTGAACAACGAAGTAGCAAAAGTAGTTGAAAAACTAGGATCACATTATAATAAAACATTACCAACAAGAGGTTATTTTGGCATTGTATTGTTAATTTGTGTTTTAGGAATGAGAGAAGAAGAAGAGGAATTATAAGATGATGTATCCAATGTATCCTCATGTTCATTTGTATTATCATGTGAGTAATAATCCTCATATCCATCATTGTAACAATATTCATTAGCATCATTATAAATGAAATCATTATCATGATCTAATGTATAATCTTGAAAATTTGTCCAATCATTTTTATAATAATGAGAAAAATACAAAATTGCATCAAGTGGGTGAGGGGTAGAAGACTTTGTAGATGCCATTTTAAACTTTCCAAATAAGATAGTATAAAGAATGAATAATAAACACATAAGAGGTAGAGTATAATCTAACATAAGGATGTGTGAAATGTGTGAATTTGTTGAACAAAGATTATAATAGAAAGAAGGGTTATAGTTGAAACCCTAATTGCTAATGTTTATGTGTATAAGGAACTAGTGTATGGATCTAGGGTTTAGGTTTAGGGTTGTGTTTTAAATATTTAAATTAAATTAAATAAATAAAACCCTAGTATTAAATTAATTAAATTAGTTATGTTAATCTAAAAAATTAGAAAATTAGATTTTTGTAACCCTAATTTAATGTGTAAAATTTAGAAGGTAAACCCTAAGGAAAATTAGGATTTTTTAAGCTATGTTCAAAGTAAGATGGTTTCACCAAATGATTTAATAATTTAGGGTTATACTATGTAAATCATAATCTATATTAAAGAGTTGGGTCTATTGTTAATCTAGAGAAATTGGAATTTATTGATTCCATGTAACTTTTCAAAAATAGTAAATACAAGGAGAAAGTTGACTTATCTAGATATACACAGAGTTTTTTGTAGATCAAAGTAAGGGAGATAACTAAGCAAATAAAGAGGAATATTTTATCTATTGACTTTTTTTTTCAAGTTCTAGCTCTAGACAATATCACCCCTAGGATAGTAGCACCACATGTCACTAGTTTCCTTATTATAGTGACTATCTATAACTTTCAAAGAAGCTGTGGGAGTTCTTAAGGGTCCTATAGGTGATTTACTATCACATGGGGGATCATCTATTTCACTATTTTGGTTGATTCTTCATCCAAACCCTAATGAATACTTTCACACATGAAATAATTAACTAATCAAATGTAAAAGGAAATGAAAAACTAGGTTATAGGATGTTATAATCATGTTGAATAAAACCCCTATTGTCCTAGTTACTACCTACATTAACCCAAATGCTAGGGGTATCAGATCACATTTAGTTATCCCTTAGGAAATGTGTACCATCAACTTCAATGCTATGCTAGGATGATTTCACCTAGGCCCTTCTTTGATCAAACATGCAATGTCTAGGTGTGAATGTTGAGTAGTATGCATAGTATTTGAGTTATACTATTGATTGATATTAGTAAAAAAGTTAAAAAAAAATTCTAGATGTAAAATGACTTATGAGGATCTTTATATATGATGATATTTTTTTTGGAATATAATACCTTGTTCATTGGCTAATAAGTCATAAAAAAAGATATAAAAAAATAAAAGAGAAGGATCACAGAGGGATCATGACTAAAACATGGGTGAAAGGGCCCACAAAACATTGAAGGTGATATTGTAAAGTAGTGACATGTGCCACTACTATCTTAAAAATGGTCTTAATGTCTGAAGGCTCAGAATGGATCAAAACTTAGGGATGATAGGCTAGGGCCCCCTGGGACTAGGAAAGGTGACCTGTGACTACTGCGGGTGTTAAAAATAGGGATAAAAAGGCATAAGAAATATAAAAAGACTCAAGATGACCACATGAACAAGGATTATAACCATCACTAAGACCCTTTTTATGAAAGAGCAAAAAAATACATAATTCTTGTGGTTGCTTGACCAAATTAGGTTATTTACACTTTGTTAGTCAATGTTCTACCAATAATTGATATAATTGAATATATTGTTTCAGTTTTGATTTTTGAGTTTTTGAAACACCAGAATTGGTTCTTTATCACTCCAAGTAGTCCCATTTTATATATACCACCAAAATGATAAACCAAACCTCTCTATATACCCTCCCTTCCTATATACTTGCCAGTACATGGAAGAAGATTGTTCTTTCTTTATACTTGGAAATACATGAAAGAGATAACAAGTCGTGATATCAGAATTATATGTGGAACCTAGTTGGCATGTGAAAATTATTTTCCCTATCATTAACACCAACTTAACAAGAAAACCACATACTTGATGATATACTCAGTTTTTATTGATTCCCCAATTTATGTTTTTCAACATAAGTGAATGGGTAAAGAGTAACTCTCCTTATCTATCATTTATTCACAAATTTTAATTTTTTTCCAATTTTTCATTGAGTAGATTTTTTTAATTTTTCAAAATTTTACTATTGGAAATTAAAAAAATCTTGCAATTTGACTTTAATTATTTTGAAAAGTCAAAAAATGAATTAAATGCTTCTAACTTTGAAAAAATAATTTAAAATAAATCTTGATTTTTAAATTTAAAAAACTTAAAAAAAAGTATCTCCTCTCCATTTTTGAATTATATGACAAATTTCCAATATTGGAAGATGAAAAATGTAGCTTACTTGGTTGTTCAAGCACCAGGTGTTGAGAAAGTAGTCTTTGAAAAATTCTTTGCTTCCTCTAAAAATTGTTTACCTCTTTTGGAGTAGATTCACCTTAACATATTACCCCGTGTCTAATGAATATAATATTATGGTGTCACCATGATAATTAAGGATGTTTTTTTATCTATGTCAGTGCTAACTCACCTTGCAATAAGATAACATGTAGAGCATTTGATATGACAATACTCAGCAAGAAATGATAGGTAAGTTATGAATTTTCTAATACCCAACAATAAGTGTGCCATGCAGTCAGTTTGAAGTGCTAAATATGTCAACATATTGTCAAAAATAATGAAAAAAATCCATATAAACTACTACAAAAAACTCAAGATAAATTATTACACAAAATTATGTTGACATGTAGCATATTGAGATATTAAGAAGTAGTCTAATGTTGATATACACAACCTATCAATAGAAAATGTCAGTACAAAAGTGACTTAAACTACAATTATTGACTAAACACCCTCTTAGTGACATGAAAAATACCCTTATCAAGTGATATGCAGCTCCTAAACACCAAAAGAAGAAAACAAATGTCATTTATAGATTAGAACACATTAATTTAGAATTGATACATAGCTCCAAAATGCCTTAATTCAGGACTGATATGCCAATATTCAAACAATTGACAATAAACAAATTGACTAATGGAGAAAGAACATAAACCAATAAAAACCCAACTTTGATACCAATAATAGGTTGAAGGAATGTTAATTTGTAATGTTTGGTGCAAGTCAAAATTGTCTTCATAATTCAAATTAAAATGAGCAAAGCAATATAATAAATAAGCCAAGTTATGATTGTTCACTTCACATTCAAGATATTCATTCATATGTCTAGAGGACACTTGAATTATTCATTACAAGACAAAAACATTCCTACAATTACTCATAAGAATTAAAAAAAAATTATATACAATAATATTACAACTAATTTTGTTTTTTCAAGTTCAAATATTCTAATTACAATATCTATCTACCCACTTCTCAATTCATATTTCTACCAATGATATTCATATTGAACTAGACTACTTTTTGAACTACATTGAATGTTGATTTCCAACTTATCAAAGTGTAGGTGTCTAGTTGAGGTAGGTTGATTATCATTACTACCATGTTTTTTATGTTTTAAAAGGTGATTTGAGTTGATTAGAGTTGCAATCAAGGACAAATATTTTTAGAATATTTACAATTAATTTCAAAAAACTAGGTGAGATGTTTGAAGGGAAAAATCAAAGGAATGAATTTTTCAAATTTATTTTATAAAAATGTATAGTTTGACCAAGATCTAGCATGTTTGATTAGGGGAATTTAATTTCTGTAGAATCATACCACTACACTCTTTGAAAAACCATGAGTTTACCTATATGTTCATGATCATTTTATACCAATTAGAAAATTTGCACAATTTTTTTAGGTTACCTATAGATCAATCTTTGGACTTATTTCTACATGATTGAAGGATCTGATAATAGACATATTTGTTAAAAATTGGTATTTATCTTAGAATCCTTTATTTTTCTATTTATGCATTGTAATACATTATATTTTTGAAAATTGTTCTATTTATGCCATTATTTTTTTTCCTATTTGGATCTAAAGCACACATTCATATATACAGTTTAGTGTAGTGCCCTTGATCAAAATCCACTTCACTCTATAACACTAAGTCACAAGGAAAGATGTCTATCAAAAGAATTTTTTAGAAGTCTCTGCTCTAACCTTTGATGGTAGAGATATCAACCTTCCCTTTTAGAATTTTATTAGATTTAATATTATACACTAAGGTTGGAAATTTTCACAATGTTACAATAAATATGGCCACCATATGGAACACAATTTTTTAATGTAGTATTTGAAGTAAATTGGCCTATTTATGATATTATTTTTTTAATTTTATTCAGATAGGAATTTCTTATATATGGTTTAGTGTAGTTTCCTTGACCAAAATCCACTTCACACTATAACACCAGTGTCATGACCACACCTACCTTACATTATGGTTTTCATTATTATTTGAGCTTTATGTTGTGTTAAATAATTTGGACAATTACTATAATTTTTAGTACATTGTAATATTTTAGACTTATTAATTTGATTAAATTTAGTGGTATGTTTAATTTTTTTTATCATATATGAGACAAGTATTGTTGATGTCTTTTGTGTAACTATAGGTGTTGCCTTAGGATGCACTAGGTTAAAAATTAGAGCATGTCATTCAATAGAAAACATAAGATATACATGTATACATTAAGGTATAATACAAATGAGATCATAAACCTAGATACTTGAATTTTTGTTTGATTTTTATGTTTAGACTTGTCTTATATTATGTCTCCATATGTGTTATACAACACACTTTATCTATTGGTTGATTGTGCTTCTTATTGTTTGGAGGTGTTGCTTTAAATGCTAGATATTGTTAAGTAAATATAGTTTGGTCATGGGTTAAGAATGATGTCATTATAACACTAATGAGCCAAAGTCTATAATGGAACTTATGGCAAGTTCAGGTTGCATATATAAACTATTTGTGGATATTGGAGGTAATTTCAACATTTAACAGTTTGAAATCCTTCTTATTGGAAGTATATAGTAACTAATACTAGGAAAAGGAAGTGGGAACCATAGAACATGGCCATGTCATATGATTTATATCTTTTAAAAAAATATAAAGTCCATAAGAGTTAGGCTCTATAGCATTTTTTAACATTGTGAACTTAGAATAATGCAATGACAATGATATTGTTAGTTGAATTTTGTGGGAAACCTAATCATCAATTAGGGATTTTCATGATGGAGTGATCTCGAAGGTTGATTAGACATTCTATGGTTTTTACATGGCATTTGATTAGTCTTGCATGGATAATAAAAGGGGTTTGGAACTCGTTGATTTGTGTGCATAACATACACCATTATGACATTGGTTTTCGTAGGATACTTAATAGAAGTTATAATTGGGATAACCAAGAGGTTTTCTCCGAGTTGGAACTTCAATGGTATTAAAGGAAATTTATTAAATGGAATGGTTTTTAGAGAAGGAAGACATGGTGAAACTTGGAGAGAAAATAAGAAATAAAGAAAACAAGAAAGGTTTGAATGGCTACCAGTTGGTCATTGCATCCTTAAATAAATAAGTTCTTGTTTTATTTTTAGACAAGGTTAAATATGGCTTTTAATTTGTGTGAAAAACACATTTGATTTGGAAGTATAACACAATTATTCCTGAAAGACCTAAACTATTTTTATAAGTGGCCAGGATATCCCATTTTGGGGAGGTTACTTATTTCAATCTTGCCCTTATATGGTGTAAAGATGAAATTTGGAAAGAATAATTCTTTCTCTAATTATGTATGACTAGATTTAGGTTATTGTTTTGGATTTAACTATTGGGTTTTCTTTGTATGTCATGACATTGTTGTTATCTTTGATTTAGTTTTGTTACCATGCAATTATTTAGAATTTTGATAATTTTTGTGTATTTTATATGAACCCTACACTCATTATGAGTCTCATTCACATAATACCTTAATTGTTTGCCTATATGTTTTGGGTTTGGCATTGAATGTGTGTTCCCCTCTCCAATAAATGGTTTGGGTGGGTAGGGACCCACTTATGGTTGGGCTCATTGCATATGTAAGGAGTTATAGACATGATTGTTTGATGTTCCTTGCTCAAGTTTGATGAACCTTGTTGCTTAAATCTTAGCTTTCTTCTATTTTCATTTGATGAAGGTATGTAATTACCTAAAATAATGACTATTTATAAAATAATGATTGTATATTGGTGCAACTTAATAAATTAGTACATAGAATTTTTATTGATGTTGTTTAGTATTCTATAGTTAATAAAATTTGAAAGGAAATAAGTCAAACTTTGTCAACATTAATAATGGATTAATTATTATTCGATGACTTATTTGGTTACTTATATAGATTGGTTTTATTTTCAAAAGAATAAATATTTTGAATCATTTTAATGATTTTTAGATTTATTGAAATCATGTTTATGTAACTCTTTTATTTCTCTGTAATTGATTCCTTCTTTAAATTTTGTATAGCATTAGATAAAAGTATGAATATAATTTTACATCATGAGGATTATTTATTACACCTGTATGAATGAGTTTGTTAAACTGAGCATATGGTTTGAGAATAATCCATCATTAAATAAACTTATTATTTCATTATCATTTAAAAGAGATTTTGTTTAGCTTATTTGATTGAGTAATTTAGGCTTAATAATAGAGCTACTCATATATGGAACTCAACCTTGCACAATTTTTCTATAGCTACTTTTATGATAAAATGTTGATATTGTTCTTTGTATTTTTATTTAACATACTTTAGGAAGATGATATTAAATTGTTCATGATTTATAGAAATATAAGAAAAAGTATATATATAAATCTTAACATTTTGTGTTCACAAGGAACACTGTCTAATAGTGGAATTATAAATAGTTGCATTGGTGAAGAGTAATGAATCATCACTCATAACCAATAAAAAGTAGCATGTTAGTATAGTATATGGGCATTAATTATTTTCATTTCTAGTTCTATGGATTTGAACATATTGTCTTGTATGAAATTTTTAAAGCATTCAATAGTTATTTTTTTAGCCTTCTTTGTATTGTCACTTGCATAAAACATTACAATTAATAGAAAACTTATATATTTGAATGATAGTATTCATGATGAGTAATGAATTATCAATCATCACAAATGTGATCAATTCACTTACTATAGCATGTAAGGTTAATTTTGAGTCACAATGATTTTAATAATTTGTAATGGTATTATAGTCAATTTATAATGTATACTTGCATTCATACTAACATAATTGTAGAGTGTTATGTTTTAGTGTGGAATTAAAATAAATCAAAAGTAACTTGAATAGTATAAATAGAATAGTCTTGTGTTCTTAACGCTCTCAGATTTTACATAGGTATGAGGTGTTGCTTTCAATTTATCACTGAAGATCAAATAAGTTAATTAATTTGACTAATTATGCATGGTCATAATCATCCTCAGTAAATAATTTGTGGGAAGTAAGTAAGATAGAAATTCTTATTTTACAATGAAGCCATATTTTACATAGTTCAAAATATTATTGATCAATTTTTAGTTTAAATCTCAAATTGATAAGGTTATTAATTAATAATTTATTAATATGGAATTGTTCTTTATCGTTAAGTTGACTCAATTTATAGATAATTGGGAGCGAAATTACCTATTTGATGTAATTGGATACAATTTTTTCAATATGCCTGAAGGCATTACATTAAATCACTTATTATATATAATGTTGAGTTATCTTCCCATATTTTAGAAATAAACATATACCACATTTAAAATGCTAAGTAATCATACATCTAAATCAGTGAGCTCCTTTGGCTAAGCAACCACGAGTAAGGGGTACCCATGCCATCAAAATCACCCAGGTCACAATCCTAGCCTTAACCATTTAACTCTCTGTGTTAGGTATCTAGAGGGATTTGTACCTTGGTGGATGGATATAAGTGACCATCATCCTCACTAGTTGGACTATAATCTTTTTAATGGATATAAAATATTGACTTTATGATTTTAGTCTTAACTTCATTAATGGTTCTTACTCCTTTAATTTTTGTATTATCTCTACACATTAATTACATTTTTGTTGAGGGATAATTATGTAGGGAAAAGAATAAAAGTTAATGAACACCAGTATAGCCCACATGGTTGTCTTATTACATTATAAATTAGAAAGAATGTTGGTTTAATATTAGAAGTCCCATTTAAATAGTGGAAAGGTCATGTTTGAATTATATACAACCTTTAAAGTATTAAATTCATGCAATTGTGTAATTTATTTTTATATATTTAAATCAATATACATAGATATGATTTGTTTTAAATAGCCATGAAGAAGGTTAGGCAGGCTAAAAAAATCCAAAAATGAATAGTTCATTGTCAGAAAGATGGTAGAAACTATTTGAGTGTTATGGTAGACCTACCATTATTCCCCGATAAATTATGTTAAGTGAAAAAATTAAAATAGTATATTTATAAAAAAATATGGGCTCAATGAGTAAAGGTGGCATATGTTTGGGCCTCAGGTCAAGGCTCATTTTTGTAATGATCATGAGGAAAATAAAAGTGTTTCTTATTTAATAAACTAACATGGAGTTCAAAATTATAATTTTTTAAGTGAGAAAGTTGAAGCATCACGCTTAGAAATAAATATGTGTTGAAGTAAATAAATGTTATTTTAAGATTTAATTAAAGAATGATTATTTCATAGTTAAACCTTAAATCATGGACTAACCCTGCAAGTATTAATCCTTGATACATTCTTCATATGTTATTCTAAATTGTTTAAGAATATATTATGACTAGTGGGACTACCTTAACTAAAGAGATTCCATGATGTAGATGTTTATTTATAATTCTTGTTGGAATGTGCATATAAACATCTATATCTAAGGTTTTATATATGTATAATTTATCACATAACCTTATCAATTTCTTGGATTATTGTTGGAATTGGTTAACATAACCTTACAAGTCAAAAAAAATTATTAGATTGAATTTTGGGGGTTATGATATGTGGTATCAAAGCCTTTGTTCAACTTAAAGGAAACTTTTGTGAAATAAATTATCTAAATATGTGTTTAATTTTTCTCAAGATGGTAAGAAATAGAGTAGCCTAATAAATCTAGAATGACATAAGTGACCTAGTTGGTAATAATGATTAGGATGAGCATGCACATGTTGATGTTAATGTTAGTCATAATAACAATAATGTTAAAGATCAGGATAACCCTAATAATCACATTATTAAGGAACAAAATGATGTTATATATAAAATAATGGATTCATTACATAATATTCAAGTGGAAATAGAAGGGTATGGTCAAAGGTTAACTCACCTAGAAAATATATAGGAAAGTGGGTAGGAAGAAGAGCCTCATGATGAGAATCCAAGGCAACAAGGTGTTGTATACCCCATCATAACGGATCTCAAGAGACTTCCTCATCCCATGTTATTTGGTGGAGATACTAAGGATGTCACTGAGGCATAATTGATTAATTTTTAGAAATATTTTACTATGCATAATATGGGTTTCAACAGAAAATCTTGCATTGGAGTTTACCAGTTGGTAGGTGATGTTTTATTGTGGTGGAACCATTTGTGTGATTTTAAAGGGTATCATTCCATGAATCTCTCATGGAAAACCTTTGAGAGGAAATTTAGGAAAAGTTAACTAAATAGTATCTATAAAGATCAAAAAATTATTGAATTTAAATAGTTGAAACAAGGAACCATGATTATTTTAGAATATAAAAATGATTTTGTATATCTCCTTATTACATGATTTATATGCAGGATGAGTAAACTAAGGTTACCTAGTTCAAGTTAGGTTTGAATGAATTAATCATGCATGATGTAATCACGACTAACCCAAAAACATTATTTTCTATTCTATAATCATCACATCATGTTTAATTAACATAAAATTATCATTAGAAGGCAAGGCAAGATTATAGAAACAATAGCTTGCAGAATAATGTTTTGAGAAGAGGTTCAATGAGTGTTTGGACATAAAAGGAGTTGTGTCCCTAAAGTAAAGTTTGATAAGGTCTATTTGAGTTAACTATTAATTTATCCTATTGTATTTGGAACATGGAAGTATTTCAAGAAGGACAAAGTGTAACATGCTCTAATGAAAACCTAATTGAAGTAGGTCTCCTTAAGGGCTAAAGAAGGGGTGCAGCCTATTAAGCTATGACTGACATAACGTATTTGTTGATTCATGTTTGGAATGTTTTATATGAATTATTTATAGGTAAATCTAAGTGTACAAATTTATATTTCTAACCAAAGTGTATGATATCAATAGACTATTGTAAGTATAAGGCAGTTTTAGGCCTATTTGTGTGTAAGTGAAGAGTGTGTGCAAGTGAACAAAAGAACACAAAGAGTAATAAAAAGAGGTTATTTAGACCATAATATGGGTTTAATTAATATATAATATAAGTTATGAATGTGATTATCAATGTCATATGACCTAATCAAGTAAAGAAGAGGGCTAGTTGAGTAAAGAAGGCTAGAGGCTAGTTTGAGAAGGATAGAGCGAATGAAGAGTAGAGAGAGGACCATCATCTATTTAAGATTAAAACAAAGACAAAGATGGAAGGTATAATATTACTTGTTTGAGTGTGTTCTTGGTTAAAATGTGGTTAAATTGGTGCTAAGTCACCAAGGGAGTTGGTACTTCCTTGCAAGTAGGTGTTTGCTAAAGAATCTATCAAGCTGGTGCTTAATAGATTGGGGTTAGTGTTCCAAATTGAGTGGGTTATTACTAAATTTGATTCATGGATTTATAGGAATAGTTATCCAAGATATGGTAAGTGTGTTTTATTCCCCATGAGGGTTTCTCACTTACATGATGTGTTCATTCCTGTTATGTGTATATTCTCAATACTATGTTTCTAGACTAGTTGATATTGCTCACATGATGATATTGCTTGATGAATGATTATAAGGTTTGGCATTGAGTGAAATTAAAATTTAATAAAGGACACTAATTCACCTCCCCCCCTCTCAGTCATCTTGATTTAAATAATTGGTATCAGATCCTAGTCCTTTGAGATGGGACTAACAGCCTAAAGGTGATCCTAATAAGCAAAAATTTGAATTATGATGATGATAGTGTTTATCATGATTGTAATGATGGTATAACAAAGAATTATGGTATTAATAGAGTTGTTTGATAAGAATAAGGATGAAAATTTGAGTCATGATCAACTCATAAACCAAGGTGGGCTATTTTCTATTATAGAACATAAGATAGATTTGAAAGAATGTCAATAATATTCTTTGTTAGCTCAAAAATATTATGTAGAAGCCAAGTCAAAGGTCAAGCCTAAGTTGAAAATCAAGCCTAGAATGACAATAAAGAATAATTAGTATTGTGAGAGTATGGATATTTGGGTATCTCCTAAATTTATGTTGTTCTAGTACCCTATAGAATGGGTGAATCCTTTAAGGCTTCATGGAGACACTCATTTATAAGTGAAAGCATGATGGATGATTTTTAAGATTTGACATGTATTATAGGTAAATAAGGTATGAAGGCATTTTGAGGGGTAATTTTTTGATATTTACTTATAGATGAGATTGATCTATGTTGAGATTTGGTATTGGTACCAAAGTAGTTGATTTGTGTAGAGATGGTCTGTATGGTGAGCAAGTTAAGAAGATAAAGGGAGATCATGGTTGTACAATCCTTATTTGTTGAGTTTTTTAATTAAGTGATGTATTTTGGTCTAAATGGGAGTCCATAATTCTAAAATTGTTATCAAAAGTGTTGGTTTTAGTCATGACAAGGACAAGGTGAATGTTCTTTGGAAGATTGAGCATGAGCATAGGGGAACATGATTATGTTGTGTGATCCTTCTCTATTGAAGATGACTAACATTATTTTCATTTGGTCTTTAGTATGAAATATTAATGCTCAAATATAGAGAAATCTTAGTATCTTTAAAACAATATTAATGTATTGAGAATGTCTTAATGGGAAAGACATGAAGGTGATATTATCATAGAGATCTGAGTACGTAGAACACACTGAAATTATGAAAAATCATTCAACATAAATGAAGATTTCAAATTTGTTCATTGGGGTATTACCATAAAGAGTTGAGTTTTTATATGCATTAGAGACTTAAGTCTTATCAAGTCTTTAAGAGAAGTGATATGAGTGATATCTTCAAAGTGGGTTTGTTGATAATTATCTTCTTTACTAATTGATAATCAATAATTGATATCAAGGAGCATCTTGTGAAGATGTATCTTGCATAAGGTGGATATCAAAGGTGAATAAATATAATTGGTAGAGTAAAATTATCAGTTTTTAGGTACATGAAAGTGTTTTCATGATGAGTTCTATGTCATGGTAGCTTAAGGAGCATGAAGGACTAGATTGATCCCTTGGAACAATATCCTTGATTGAAAACATACCTAATAGGAATTGAGTGTGATTTCTCTAGATGTTTGAAGATGACCTTTGGGTTATGTATCATAGGTCTATATGCTTGGTATGCCCTGGGTGTGTGAGTTGAAGGTGAACAAATATGATAAAAGTATAACAAAAAATGAACTAGGTGTTATATAAGCCTAATGAGTAGTGAACCAGGTTTAAGGTCCAATCAAGCATAAAGGAAGTTCCAAGAAGAGATAACATCATCTCAAGGGGAGCTAATCAAATATTTCATAAGGTGTGGAGTAAAAAGAAGGTATGCATAATCATAAAATTGGATATCATTCATATTTGTGGCATCAAGATGCATAAAGGAAGGGAAGTAGTCTTGTAATTTGAGTTAAGTTGGAGAAAGTATTCATGGATAAAGGGGGAACATGTTCATGTGATGCTTCATAACCTGTGTTTCAAGAAGGTGTAGTTCTAAATGATAGTTATGCAAGACCCTTTGTCATCAATGTCAAAGGGGGAGAAAGTCCAAGAAGGGTTATTAACAAGATTAGGGGAGATGAGTGATCAGTTTGAAGAATGATTTGTCATTAATGACAAAGGGTGAGTTTGTTGAGAAGTGTTGGCATTGATGTCACTAATGTTAAGGTCAAGGTTCATATCATTGATGTCAAGGCACAAATATATGGTGAGTAGTCTATGATATATGAACCATGTGAAAAGAGAGAATTTTAAGGCAACCTAATTATAAATAAGGTTTATGTTAAGAAGTTGAAGTTGTTTTAAAACTGGTGTCTACATGAACAAGGCTAGTTGGTAGTGTATGTTGTGAGAAGCTAATGAGCACTAAATGTATGTAGTGATTTTCATGAGAGAAAAATGTATATGTCCAAGTGTCTCATATCTTATTGGTTGATGTTTTTTAAGGTCATGATGTGTAAGGAATAGGACAAGGCATCAAGGTATGTTGTAAATACCTATCTAGACCTTATGAGATGGTATGTATAGGTAACATGGTGTGAGTGAGCGTATATATGTGAAATGTTGTTTGGAATTGTATGGACTTGAGATTTAGGTATATAAACCTTTGTAATTGTTATAATTTTAGTATTTTATGATAAATTATTAATTAACTTAAGCATAGTCATATCTTCAAAAGACCTTGTGTGAAGGCATGGTCTTGGTTACTTGGTGAGATGAGTGGTCTCAGGTATGTGAGAAGATGTATGATAGTGGGTAAGCATGGTAATATGTCATATAACATGATAATTATATTTTTATCATAACAATGAGGTGTTGAGAACATTAAAATAGGTATGGGGTCAAATGCCTAAGTAAGCTAAAGACTAGTCATAGCATGAAGAGACCTAATGAGAAGGTTTGAGCATGATGGACTAGTGAAATGGATGAACAGAGGCATAAAAATATGTATTAGGTTAATTTAATTGGTATATTATGTCATATATCATTTAGGATAATGTTAAGTTAAGCTGACAAGGGTAAGGCCTTAAGACCAAATCTATAACTAGACTAGTTATAGACCCTTTCTAACCTAATGAAGTGTCATGTGGCATTGTTAAGTAAAATGAAGGATGTTTAAATTTTTTTTTATCATTTTATATATTTTATGAACATGTAATTTATTTTAAAATCACATGGAAATAGGTTTGAAGGTCAGTTTAAGACCTAATGAGGTGTAACTATTTAGGTGTAGTAAAGCAAGTTGGTGAGAGCATGGCCTAATGAGGTATCAATATTAGTTCCCAAGGAATGTGTGAGTATGTGATTATTTAAAAAAATTATTTAATATTTTGTAATCACATGAATTAAATCTTAGGTCACGGTTTGCAAGAAAAGGCTTGAAAAAGGGTTTTAAGGTCTCTTGAGTGCACATAATGTAGAATAGTCTACCCAAGAAGGTATTTTAAGTGTTTATTAGCACATGAAAAGTATTCATGAGGACATAATAATTTCATGGTATATGGTTAAGGGTCATATCTCAAATTTAAAATCATTGGTTTATATAATAAGGAATTAATATTTATGAACGATCGTTAAGATTGGAAGATAGTTTAAACCCTCAAAGAACCCTAACTCAGACCCAATATGAAAGATATTGTTATAAAGTGCCCATAATGTTTTGATATGGATATAAAATTTATTTTCAGTTATATAAAACTCTCTGATGTACCTCTAGGTGTGATTTTTTTCTCATGTGAGTGAGCAAACCCTATAAGAAAGTGCTTGTTTCTAGGAAATTTATTGTAGAATTCAGAGTTGAAAAGTCAAAGATGTTAAATGGATGGAGGTTCAAGATTTAGAATTGTATTATATGTCCATGGTGGTATTTTATCAGGTTATAGACCTTATTTATGTGAAACTAGTCATGCAATTTGACCTATCCCTAAAAGGCCTAATGGTGCAGATAGTGAAAAAACTAAGCAAAAGTGAGAAGTTGATTAGGGAGATGTTGTCATAGATTAGGGTTGAATCTAAATAATTGGAGATTTTTTTAATAATGATAATATATTTTCATGATGAATAGTTTTTTTAAAGATCCTTGTACATATAAAAAATTTACTCTCAAAGTTAACATGTCTTGCTCAGTGAGGTCTGTGTACAAAGAGGTTCAAAGATTGATCTATATGTATAATAATTTAAATTAATAATTAGTGTTTATATGTTTTTATATGTTATAAATATCTCTAAGGATCATTTTCATGCATAAATAGTCTTTTATTATGTCTACACAAGTGTTGAAATGCAAAGTCATCATGACTAGTCTTTTAGGGAAACTGATAGATCTGGATATGCAAGTTAGAGTGATGAATTATATACTCTATCATGAGTTGATTTATACACTACACATGATGTTGATTTTTTTGACTTAATTACCTATCCATTATTTTCATAATCTTGGAATTTAGTGTAAGAGGTTGAAATGTTGAAGCCAAAATGGATTGTCTGGTTGTGTAAGGACTATGAAAGAGAAGGTCAATAAATTGGTTTGTAAGACCAATATTTGCCACTATAAATTTTGATTTATCTATTGGAGGTTATTCCTAGGATATTATAGGATCACATAGATACATTTGAATGATCTGAAAGTGATTTTATAGGTGTCTTAGGTCTTTATTTCCATAATTGTATTTTGAAGCTAATTGGTAGTTCTGAGTGGGATACTTGTAGATAATGGTTTGAGTTATTTTGACCTATATTTGGAAGTATAAACCACAAGGTTATTATCTTAAGGTTATGTAACTTATGCATGTTTTTTTCCATGGTTTCTTGGAAAATTTGTGTTTTTACTTCAATTATTCTAGATAATTTTTTTGGATATATGCAAGCCTATTGTGAACAATGTTTTGAGAATAGGTTCATGTTGAGGTATGTTATTAGTGTTGGTATTAATACATTAATGTTTTCATTGATATCAAATTTAAGTTTAATATCCTTTATGTCAAAATACAAAATTGATGTCATGCTTGGTGAAGTAAGGTGTGACAAATAATTTTGGTCTCTCTAATCGAGAGAAAATATGAAAGCAACTAGGTGCTTTTTTAAGGTTTAATGAAATATAAATATCATGCTTAAGAAATAAGGGAATCATCTTGATTGAACTCTGAGTACTGAGGATCATACAAGGTAAGAACATGGATAAACAAGTCCTTGTGTTCTATATGAAGTCTTATTACAAAGTTTTGATGTGATAAATATCATAAGTCTATTAAGAGTAGCTTTGTCTTCATATAATCATTCTTTAATAATGACATCATTAAGAGCTAGCTTGTTTGTGTCCAAAATCTGAGTACTAGATAATCTGAGTAGCCTAGTATAGCTTTGTAAAGAATGTGTATACATGAATCATGGTAAATATTTGTGATTTGGGTCAATACAGGCATGAAAAAGTGTCCTAAGTTGTGTTAATAATGAGCAAGAGACAAAAATATCATTGATGAGTTTTAAGGTCTAGTGTTGAGGCTTAATCTTTACTTGAAAGACCTAATGAGTTGGCATATGTCTAGTAACATGATAAGTTGAGAAATTTAAGACATGTATGAGTAAATTTTTCAATGTATTATAAATATATTAGGTCATATGACATGATTTTGGAGTTTTAAATACAATTCAAGAAGTTTCAAGTCATGATCATAGTCTAAGTATGACTCTCAATATAAGGTCTAGTATGCAAAGTTACCTATAATGGCCTAATGAGGGGTTAAGATCATTTAAATGGATTAAAAAGTGATTTAAATCATTTAAATATGTTTTAATTGTAATTTTAAGTGTGTGGACAAAGTTTGAATTCAATACTTAAAGGTGAAAGTATGAAAACTTGTGTCAAGGTTCCCTTGTGTGCATAGAATGGGGAGTTGCAGACCCAAGAAGAAAAGTATTATGCTCATTGGCATGTGAAGAATTTTCATGAGATCCTAGTCACTTCATTTTATTTTGGTAAGTTCCCTAAATTTATTTTCCTATCATTGGTTTTGAAAATGAGGGTCAATCCTTTATGAATGATTACTAAGAAGTGAAACCTCTCAAAACCCTCTCAAAACCCTTATAATGACTTGATAAGAAATATATAATAAGTTATGGCTCATAATGGTATTTTTGTACTATTTTTATTTTTTCAACATATTAATTACTCTTCAAGTTTTCCTTATGTGGTTTTGGTTTGCCTTGATAGTGAGTATAAGTTTCAAGAAAACCTTTGTGTCCAAGAATTTTGATGTAGCAGGCAGGGTTGATCAGGTCAAAGCATGAAAATGGATGGAGGATGATGTGTAATACTTATATTTTATACCCATGAAATTTTATGAGTAGGTTTTATAACAAAAATGTTCTAAACTGGTCATGGAAGTTAGCTTATCGCTAAATGGGCCTAATGAGCAAAATAATGATAAAACTAGGCAAGAATAAGAATGAGATTAGGGATTGGTTATAGAGGAATAGGGATGGATAATAATGGATGGGTTAATTATTAAATACCTATACCTCCTATCCCCTTGGTGTATAAGTTTTTATGATCAATATACTCAATAAAAAAGTTGTCATCAAATTGGTATGTCTAACATAGTGAAGTCTGTGTCGAGTGAAATAGTAAGATTGGTTTGTAAGACCATTATTAATATACGAACATGAAATATATATTTTAATATATTTTATAAATATGATAAAGGTTAAAAAAAAACCCATTTTAATATCATATAATTATTCCCATAGATGTTCTATGACTTGATTTTCTTGATTGTGTTTTTGGTGCTACAAGGAACTTTCTATGTATTTGTGAAAATGATGTTTTTGAGTCATCTTGCACTAATTTGGAGGATAAAATGATATTTAATGTGTTATAAATGTCTTATATGATAATTTAAATTCATATATATTCATTTTAAGTCCCTTTTAAATTTTGGAGTGTCAAATGATCTTGATTATTTGTTGACAGTGTTTGGTGATTCTTAGTAAGCCTATTGCAGGAGTTTTCTTGAGGCCTTTTGGCTTGTATGGTGAATAAAAAATAATTAGGGAAGTTTTTAAATTCATTAATATCTTATTAAAATTATTTTATATGTTATTATTTTTTAAAATTTGTGTATTCGGTTCAAAGTTGCAAGACAAACTTTCTGGCAGTGAGAAGGCCTATTGATGAGTGGACCTAATTTGATGGTTCAAGGAGTGAAATGATCGAAATGGTGTTGGGGAAATAATAAGATATTAGGATTGATTTATTAAAGTGAGATATTAATTTTTTAATCCATTTTTTAAGTCTCAATGTTTTCAAAGAAGGTCTAAGTTAAATGTGTGCTTAAGGAAGGCCTAATTGCATTAGGTCTCTATTAGGCCTACTGGTGGTTTTAGCCCTTAAGGGTAATTATCGATCTATGTAATATTTGTTTAAATTTTTAAAAGTGTGTAGTGATATATTTAAATAATAATCCAATTATTTTTATGTCCTTGGCTGACCAATATGGTTGTGATAAATAATCAAGTATAACGTCAAGGCCTAATAAGCCTATCTTGACAAGTTAGAGTATTGAGCTATTGAGCGAATGATATATAGTTTTTGTGAATATATTAAGGGATATAATATATTTATAAATATTATATAAATATGATATTATTATCTAACTATGTTTTTATATGTTTTGATCAAAGTCATTTGACCTATTTTTGCCAAAAAGATGGCTAATTGAGCGAGAAAGCCTAGTAGCTTATTTAAGAGAGAAAGAAGTGTGAGAAGAGAAAATTGAAGATGTCATATTCATTTCAGTAATAAAAAATTTTAAAATTATGTTTATATATTCAATGTATATTATTTGGTTCTTGGTTTCCTATGGGGTTAGATTCTCCTTGTAGGTTGAAGCTTGTTAAAATCACTAGTTCAGTTGGTGCTTGACTAGTGAGGAGTTGGTGTTCCTTGTGGGGTTGGTGCCTCACTAAATTTTTTATTAATTGATTATATGACAGTAGTAAAATTTTTAAATCAGTGGGGTTTATTCACCTATAGGTTTTCCCACACATATCTCATGTCCTTATGTTGTTTGATTTCTTAGATGCTTGTGTATGCACTAAATTATGTATGTAAGTGAATGAATGCTTCATGAATCTTAAGTGAAATTAGAGGAATGTTTTAATACAAATGATTCAGCCCACCCCCACCCCCCCCCCCCCCCCCCCCCCCACCATTATATTTAATTCCAACATTTTTTATCATATCATGTCCTTTAAAGGAGTTATTACAATCTAAAGGAGATTATAAACAAGCTAAGATGGCTAGTCAAACGTATGGTGGATTTTCTATAAGAAAATATTTGTTGTTAAATGGATCTAATTATGCCTTTTATAAGTGTTAATATGAGGAAATATCTAATGTCTCAAGGTCATTATGTTTTACAATTATTCTTGGATGGGTATAATATACCCCTTATTACTCTTATGGATGCAGTAGGTAAGAAGGTCAGTGACAATAACTTAAAAGGAATGAATGGCATTATGTGTGGCCTATAAGAGGTAAAATTTGTGAAGGTAATGAAATATATATCTACCAAATAAATTTGGTATAAATTTAAAATATTCATTAGTTATATTCCAAGGTCAAATTATCCAAGTTGCAAACCCATAGAAGACAATTTGAGAGTCTAAAAACGAATAAAGATGAGACCATTGCAGCCTACTTGTTGAGGGTTGATGAAGTGGTCAACATCATAAGAGGTTTAGGAGAATAATTGAAATATATTATTTTAAATAATTTATTAAGCTCTCTAACTCCCAAATTTGATTCCAAGGTATGTGTCATTGAATAAATGCAAGATCTAGACAAGTTAGAGATGGATGGACTTCATAGAACCCTAATATCCTATGAGATGAGGACAAGTGAAGGAAGACCTAAAAAAAATGAAGATATGTTCAAGATAGAAAATAATTCAAAATATAATAAGTCACAAGGTAATAAATTCAAAAATATTTATGAAATTGATATTGATGATAATGAGTTGATAGATATGTTTGTAATAAAGTTGAAGACAGGTTTAGGTAAATACAAGGGCAAGCTACCTTTTGCTTTAATTGTAGAAAGGTTGGACACTTTTTCCATAAAATTTCCTCATAATCATAGGATAAAGGATGATGCAGATCATGATGAAGATCATGATAATGATAAAAAAAATATTATAAATCTGATAATAGCAATAACAACTCTAGAAGATATGATAGAAAGAAAAGGTTCTTCAAAAACAAAAGGAGTCTTTAAACCAAGGAAGATTGTAGCTCATCTGATGAGAGTGAGAGAAGTTTTTCAGAGAGTGATCATGAAGATGATGGTCCTAATGTCAATGAGGTCATATAAATTTCTAAAAAATCAAGTTGCACAAATCCAGAAGAATTCATATGGATTGGAGGTGTTGTTGGTGATTCAGATGAAGAAGGAGATGAGGTGGAATTTAAGATTAAGTTGATGAATACCCTAGAAGAACTAAATATGGTAAAGAATAATAATAATAGAGTGATGATATATCTTAGTAAATATTATGAATATAAAATCAACTTGTTTAGATCTAGACTAAGCAACAACTCCAAGGAATAAGAAGAAATAGTCAAACAAGTGTAGAGTCAAATTAAAATTATGACTTTAGACCTAGAGGCAAAAAAAGAAGAATTTGCAAGATATGTAGTTAAAGTGAACTCCTTGAGTGATGAATTGAAACAAACATCAAATAAGTTCAAGTCCTTTATGAGGTTTGAAAAGAGTACCAATGATATAGACAACCTTTTGAGTATTCAAAAGATTGTTAATGACAAAATAGGCCTTGGTTTCATTGGAGATTAAGAGAAGGACACTAATGTGATCAAAAAGGTCAAAGATCAACCAAAGAATGAGGGTGATGATAAAACAAAGGTCAATACTATTAGGAAATATAATAACATAAGGTATGCTAATCGATTAAGTGGATATTTCATTCATATAACCAATTTGGTCATAGAGAAAGGCATTATAGAAGGCCCTTTAAGAATGAATTTGCATGGAACTATGAGGAAAACCATTAGCCAAGAGGTATGGGTCATGGTCTACTTTCATATAAAGGGATAATATGTTTCAATTTTCATAAGGTTGGTCACATTATAAAATACTATAATCATGATTTCTCAATACAAAATAATAATTCTGTGTTGGGGATCAACCAACAATTTGATTACACTTATGAAAGCAATAAACGCAGAATTAAATCAGATAGATAAGTAACTAGAATCAGATAAAGCAAAGAACAAGAGATACAAGAAACCGTATTAAACTCTTTACAGAAGGAATACAATTGAAGAAACTTCTTTCTTCCACACCTCTCTCATATGTACAAATCTCTCTCTAGATCTCTTTCCCTCAAGAGCTCTCTCTCTCAAGTACAATCAACTCCAACAACTTGGATTGATTCACCTATACAATTCTGTACTATTCTTTCAACATTCATTACCATAAGCTAAGAAGATCTAATTCTACATATAAAATTAGGAGACTTGAGCATGCATTTACAACCAACAGTTAAACCTCTTGAACAAGGGCTCTAAAAATAGTCTTACTAATGATAGAGACGCAGACTTAAGACTACAACTTAATATCATCATGCAAACACTCGATTCTGTCCACATAAATAGCTTTCTGGACGCACAGGTAACTGACACCGGTTCCTTCTTGCTTGCCTGTGATCGATGTCAGCCGATCCCTGTCGATGCCAATGTCTCCTGAACTGCTCCTAACCGACGTCGGTCGCTCCTCACCGATGCTGGTGACTGTGTAAACCTACAACTATCAAATGTGCTCCTTTAGTGAAGCTTTTAGGCTCCACACCTTAACAATCTCCCACTTGGAGATAAACAGTTGCACCAGTACCTGTACAACAACATCTTTTAGCTCCTCCATCTTTAACTCAATCATGAAGACCAACATAAGTTGAATGAATATTCAACATCTCCTTTGTAACCAGCTTGGTTAACATATCATCAGGATTCTTATCTGTATGGATCTTCTCTAGCTTCAACTCACCATCCTCCAATACCTGTCTTATGAAGTGGTACCTAAGTTGTATGTGCTTTGTTCTTGAATGAAAGGCTGAATTCTTAGCCAAATGAATTGCACTCTGACTGTCACTATACAATCTACAACTCTCTCGCTCCTTTCCAAGCTCTTCCATGAACCGTGTCATCCATATCATCTCTTTGCTAGCCTCTGTGACTGCAATATACTCTGCTTCTGTAGTTGACAAGGCAACAACCTTCTGCAACTTTGATATCCAACTAACCGTTGTTCCACCAATAGTGAAAACATATCCTGTGGTGCTCCTCTTGCCATCCAAATCACCTGCCATATCTGAATCTACATAACCATGTAGAGAAGTATCTAATCCTCCATAGCACAAATGCCTACTGCTGGTTCCTCTCAAATATCTAAGGACCCACTGTACTGCTTTCCAATGCTCCTTCCCTGGATTGGCCATATACTTACTTACAACTCCCACTGCTTGGGCAATATCTGGTCTAGTACACACCATTGCATACATTAAACTCCCTACTGTGGAATAATATGGAACTTTACTCATGTACTCTACCTCATCATGTGAATTAGAACATTGGTCTTTACTCAACTTAAAATGTCCAGCCAAAGGTGTGCTTACCGGTTTTGCATCCTGCATATTGAACCATTTCAACACCTTGTTCACATAATCCTCTTGAGACAAAATCAACTTGTGATTTTTCCGGTCTCTCTTAATGCTCATGCCAAGGATTTTATTTGCTGCTCCCAAATCCTTCATGGAAAACATTTGAGCTAATTTCACCTTAAGCTCAGAGATATCCTACATGTGTGATCTTGCAACCAGCATATCATCTACATACAACAATAGAATAATATATCTACCATTATTCAATCTCTTAAAATACACACAATGGTTAGATTGACACCTACTGTAGCCATGCTCAGTCATAAACCTGTCAAATCTCAAATACCACTGTCTAGGAGCTTGCTTGAGGCCATACAAGCTTTTTTTCAATCTGCACACTAACTTCTCCTTACCTTTGACCTCAAATCCTTCCGGCTGTTCCATATATATTTCCTCATCCAAATCTCCATGAAGAAATGATGTCTTAACATCAAGCTGCTCAAGATGCAAATCCTCAATAGCAACTAAAGACAGTACAATCCGTAGAGAAGTCATTTTAACAACAGGAGAAAAAATCTCACCAAAATCAATACCTGGATTTTGTGCAAATCCTTTCACTACCAATCTGGCCTTATATCTCATCTGTCCATTCTCACCTTCTTTCAACCTGTAGGTCCATCTGTTCTTTAGTGTCCTCTTACGAGCTGGAAACTCAACCAAATCCCATGTTTGGTTCTCTTTTAAGGACTCCATTTCCTCAACCATGCCACGCTCCCACTGACTCTTGGACTCCACCTATATTGCTTCTTGAAAACTCTCTGGTTCTCCACCATCAGTAAGCAATAAATATAATAATGAAGGGGAATATTGAATTGGAGGCTTACTTACCCTTTTTACCTCCTGATGGGTGTCTGAGACTCGTTCACAACATGCTGTCCACCCAAATTCTCTGATAGTAACCGACCTCGGTCACCTCCAGACCTGTTACTGGCTGACATCAGTTCTGCATGACCGACGTCAGTGCCCATCCTACCGACGTTGGTCTCTGTATGACCGACATTGGTTTCTATTCTGTTGACGTCAGTTTCTGACTTGCCGACGTCGATCTCTATGTTTTCCTGCAAGTGATTATTTCTTTTTCCCGCGAGCTCATTTTGGACCGTCACCTCATCCAATTCTCCATTGCTCTACCCAGATTGATTCAGCTTCTTTAGCTAATCACTATACATCACTTTTTCATTGAAAACAACATCACGGCTCCTAATTATCTTTTTAGTTTCTAGATTCCAAAATTTGAAACTAAAATCATCAGAGCCATAGCCAATAAATGTGCACCTCATAGACTTAGCATCCAGCTTCTTTCTATTTTCCTTATCAACGTGCACAAAGGCTTCACAACCAAAAACTTTGAGAAAAGAGAGATCTACCTTTTTACCTGTCCATGCCTCTTCTGGAATTCCACCATCCAGAGCTGTAGAGGGTCCTCTATAAATCAGGTACACTACAGTGTCAACAGATTCTGCCCAAAACTCTAAGGGCAAACCAATATGCAATCTCATTCACCTTACACGCTCCATGATTGTTTTGTTCATCCTTTCAGCAATTCTATTCTACTGAGGTGTCCTTGGAACCATCCTTTGCCTACGGATTCCATGCATATAACAATACCAGTTGAACTTATAGCTACAGAACTCACCACCATTGTCAGATCTTAGGCACTTCAATCTTCTGCCTGTTTCATTCTCAACCATAGCTTTCCAAATCTTAAAAGTCTCAAATACATCATATTTCTTTTTAATACAATAGATCCATACCTTTCTTGTAGCATCATCTATGAACGAAACATAGTACTGTGATCCTCCAATAGAAGCAACCTGAGCTGGTCCCCACACATCTGTGTGAACAAGCTGCAACTTATGCTTCTTCTTTGTTGACCCAGTCTTGAGAAAACTCACTCTCTTCTATTTCCCAAAAAAATAGTGCTCACAAAAATCTAGATCTATGCTTTTCAAATCTGAAAGCTTACCTTTAGACTTAATAATGGACATTCCCTTCTCACTCATGTGGCCAAGCCTTGAGTGCCACAATTTTGCATCCACATCTGAAGTAGATAATACAGAAGGAGAATTGTTAGTAACACAATTACATAAATAGAGAGTACCTACTCTCTTACCTCTGGCCATAACAAGTGCACCCTTGGTCACCTTCCAAGATTCAGCTGTGAGAGTTACTGTACAACCCTCATCCCCTAACTTTCCTGCAGAAATCAAATTCCTCTTCAAGCTAGGAACATGCATAACCTCTCTCAACACCCATGTGTTGTCATTCTGCATTTTCAGCTGCACTTTACCTTTGCCAATAATTTTACAAGGCTCATCATCCCCTAAATACACTATTCCAAAATCTCCATGGATATAGTCACTAAAATATTCCCTATTAGGGGTAGCATGAAAAGATGCACCAGAATCTAAAACCCAAGATTCTATATTATTATGCAAAGAGAATATTAAAGCATCTTGTGCAATACCTGCAACCTTTGCTTCCTCTTTTCCTTCGTGCTGATTGTCCTCCTTAGGCTTTGACTAGCAATCTCTGCTTATGTGCCCCATCTTTCCACAATTCCAGCATTGTGGCTTCCTGTCATTTCTGGATTTAGATCTACCTCTCACCTTAGACTTAGATCTTGATCTTCCTTTCTTGCTCTTCTCTTTTTGCCTTCCCCTGCTCTCAAAACTTAAAGCGTTCCCTGATATTTCCTCTGTGCTTTTCCTACGAATTTCCTCATTCAAGATAACACTAACAACATCCTCTACTTTTAAAATATTTGAAGCAGATGCAATATTACTAACTGTCATTACTAAGCTATGCCAGCTTTCAGGCAAAGAACATAATATTAAAAGATCTTTAATTTCATCATCAAACACAATATTGACTGAACTTAATTGATTTAAAATTCCATGGAAATCATTCAGATGATTAGATACAGATCCATCTTCCTGCATACGTAAATTAAATAACTACTTCATAAGATATACCTTATTAGAAGCTGAGGGTTTTTCATACAAATTTTAAAGTAGTCATTAACTCTACCGTTGTTTTTGCCTGTGATAAATTAGATATCACAATAGATGCTAGACTCAGTCTTATAGACCCCAGAGCCTTTCTATAAAGAACTTCCCATTCTTCATCATCCATGTCTGTGGGCTTCTTTGCAATCCCACCTAACGGTAATTATCTGCATTCTCCAATGTTGATAATTTTTGCCATTGAACTTCTCCATTCTCAGTTTACTTTCTTCTGCCATTGCTTCTCCCACTCAAACAAAAATTCCTACAGAAACCCCTGTGAGTAACCTGTAATCAATACACACTACACAGATCTGAACCACCTGTTAGTGAACCTGAGCTCTGATACCACTTTTGGATATCAAGCTCTAAACCTACAACCTAGCTCTGATACCACTTGTTGGGGATCAACCAACAATTTGATTACACTTATGAAAGCAATAAATGTGGAATTAAATCAGATAGATAAGTAACTAGAATCAGATAATAGCAAAGAACAAGAGATACAAGAAACCACCCTGAAAACTTGTATTAAACTCTTTACAGAAAGAATACAATTGAAGAAACTTCTTTCTTCCACACCTCTCTCAGATGTACAGATCTCTCTCTAGATCTCTTTCCCTCAAGAGCTCTCTCTCTCAAGTACAATCAACTCCAACAACTTGGATTGATTTAGCTATACAATTCTATACTGTTCTTTCAACATTCATTACCATAAGCTAAGAAGATCTAATTCTACATATAGAATTAGGAGACTTGAGCATGCATTTACAACCAACAGTTAAGCCTCTTGAACAAGGGCTATAAAAATAGTCTTACTAATAATAGAGACGCAGACTTAAGACTACAACTTAATCTCATCATGCAAACACTCGGTTCTATCCACGAAAATAACTTTCTAGACGCACAGGTAACCGATGCCGGTTCCTGCCTGCTTGCCTGTGACTAACGTTGGCTGATCCCTGTCGATGCCGGCGTCTCCTGAACTGCTCTTGATTGACGTTGATCACTCTTGACCGACGCTAGTGACTGTGTAAACCTACAACTATCAAATGTGCTCCTTTGGTGAAGCTTTTAGGCTCCACACCTTGACATTCTGATGCTTCCAGAATATGAGAAAGAAGACTAGATAGTAAGTGGAAACCTAAGATAGATAAGGTTGATAATTGGTCTACAAGTTCAAGTGGACTATTTTCCATGGTGGGGCATAATCAAGGTACAAAGGAATTCCAATAATTTTCTCTATCTTCTCATATTTTTGATAAAGGAGTCAAGACTAATAAGTCAAGCCAAAATGTTGTTCAAATAAAGATTGAAGAAGTCAATCCAGAAGGACTAATAAATCATAAGAGGATCATGAATGAGGCTTAGTTCTGTAAGGACATGGAGATTTGGGAATCTTCTAAATTTATGTTTTTCTAGTTCTCTAGAGTAGAGGTGAATCCATTAAGCTTGATGGAAACACTCAAACAGTTAACAAAAATCATGAAGGATGCTCGATCATAGGGGGAGTTTTGTTGTCTTAAGAGAATTTTAGTTTAAAGGTTAAATCAAAAAGTCTAATACAAGTGCGATCACAATAGACAAGTTATAAAAGTTTGCATGAGGACTTGATCAATCTAATTCACAATTTTGAAAATGTTTTAAACTTTGATGAAGACAAAGGGAACCAATCTTGTCTCATAAGTAGGTTTGTGAGCTTGGTCTATGCTAAAGTTTATGATAGAAAGGATTGTTGAGTTTGTTTGAGAGAAAAGGTATGTTGCCCTAGGTCCAAGGATCAAATAGATTTTGAGAAGATGAACCTTTGTTATTGATGTCAGAGGGGGAGAAAATTCTTGTTTCAAAGATCAAGTATTGAATAAAATCCATCTTGAAGGAAAGATAATAATCCTTTATTATTAAGAATGTTTTCCATCAATGAAAAAGGGGGAATTGTTGAGGTATGTTCCTAGTGTTGGTATTAAGACATTGATGTTGTCATTATTGTCAAAGTTAAGTTGAATATCTTTTATGTCAAAAGATAGAGTTGATGTCATGCTTGGTGAATTAATGTGTGATAAATAAGTTTGGTCTCTTTGATTGAGAGAAAATTTGAAGGAAACTAGGTACTTTTTATAAGGTTTAATGGCATATCAAGATCATATTCAATAAATAAGGGAATCATCTTGATTAAACTCTAAGTACTAAGGAGCATACAAGGTAAGCACATGGTTCAATAAGTGTTTTTTTCTATATGAAGTCTTGGTATAAATTTATGATGTGATAAATCTCATAATTATATTAATAGTATCTTTTTCTTCATATAATCATGCTTGAATAATGACATTAGTAAGATCTAGCTTGTTTGTGTCCAAACTATGAGTTCTAGGTAATTTGAGTAGCTTAGTCTAGCTCAATGAAGAAGTTATATGCATGAATAATGGTAAATATTTATGATTTGGGTCATTAAATTATTGATAAATTATAATAATTTGTGTTAAAATTTATCAAGAGACAAAAATATCACTAATGAGTTTCAAGGTCTAGTGTTGAGGCTTAATCTTTACTTAAAAGATCTAGTGAATTGGCATAGGTCTAGTAGCATGATGAGTTGATCCATTTGAGACCTGTATGAGTTAGGTTGTTAATGTATGAGAAATATATGAGGTCATATGACATGATTTTGGAGTTTTTAATATAGTTCAAGAGGTTTCAAGGCATGATCATAGTCTAGGTTGTTGGGGAATCCAAGAACAACAAACCTGCTCTGATCCCACTTGTTAGGATCTTGCTCCTCAGAAAGAACACAATATGATTACCAAATACAAGCAATTAAACATGCAAAATTAACCATAAGTACAAGTAACTAGAATTCACAAATAGCACAGAATATGAGAGACAATACACAATCTTGTATTAATACTCATCTAGAAAGAAAATACAATAAAGAAGATGCCACCTCTTCTCCACACCTCTCAGAAGCTTCCCACACCTCAAGTGTTTAGTAATTTTCTTCAAGAGTTCACTCTCCTACCAAAAATGGTCCCAACACACAACTCACACACAAAATTGGTGTTCACCTCTAACCAGTCAGTAATAACCCTGTCAGTACACAAGTACTCAAAGTACTTCAAGTAGATCTCCCATAAGCTTGAAACAACCTGCAACTCAATAGACCTTACTTACACATGTAAATATTCAAACATGGCCTCTCACACCTGCTGACCAAGATCCTACAACTGGAAGAAATCCTTTTCTTGCCTTAATTACAATACATGCTAATGGGTCTATAAATAGATCCTAGACTTAAACAATAACTTAGACTTCTAATTAACAATAATTAGACACGCAACTCAAGACTCAAAAATAGCCTTTACATGCAAACACTTAGTTCAATGAACTAACTGTTTGTGCAACAAATAGTTTTGGAACCACCACAAGTGACCGACGTCGGTCCCTATCTGCCTGGAGGTGACTGACGTCGGCCGACCTCCTATCGATGTTGGTTGTCTTCAGTTCACACCTGCTAATGTTGGTTGCCTTTTGCACTATACTCTACCAGCACCAGTCTCCCTAGAACTCAGCAACCTCCTCCATGTCTGCAATAGTTGAAGCTTTTAGCTCCATAACCTAACAATCTCCCACTTGGAGATAAATAGTTGTAACTATACTTGTACTTGTACATCATCTAGTTTGTTCCCTTGGCTTTGTATCCCTCTTCAAGATCACTCTTGAAGACCAACCACCACAAATCTTGTGGTGCACCTCATGTCATTCAAATCACTTGCCACATCTGCATCTACAAACCATGTAGAAAAGAACTTGACCCTGCATAGCATGTCGACCTGCTGCTGGTCCCTCTTAGAATCCACTAAACTACCCTCCAGTGCTTCTTTCCTAGATTGGCTCCAAACTTGTGACAACTCCCACTGCTTGGGAAAACTCAGATCTAGTACATACCATGCACTTAACCTCATTATGTGAATCAAGACATTGTTCATAGAACTGTCCAACCATCAGCATGCTAACCAATCTCACACAATCATCCTAAAACAAAGTCAACATGTGATCTTCCATGTCCCTAGAACACACTCATGCCAAAGAATCTTGCTGCTCCCAGATTCCTCATGACACACCTCTAAACTAGCTTTACCTTTAGTTCAGCAACTCCCTGTATGTGTAACCCTGCAACAAGCACATCATACAGTAACAGGATAATGTAGCTAATATTATCCAACCTGATAAAGAGAAACACAATGATCAAACCTCCATTGTCTTACAACTTATTCAAGACCATATACCCTGGCCTTTTGTCTCACGTGTCCATTCTCGCTCTTCCTTATCCTGAACATCCATTCATCTCTTAGTGCTTTCTTCTAGCTAGCAAGTCCACCCAAAACTCCCATTTGGTTCTCCTCCAAGGAATCACATCCTTCATCCATGCCAAGCTCCCACTGTTTCCTAGATCTACCTGTTCTGCTTCTTTAATAACTTCCTAGTTGTTTACCATCAATGAGTAACAAGTAGTGTAAAGAAGGGAAATGACGAATTTGAGGCTTACTTACCCTTTAAGTCCTCCATATGGGTGCTTGAGACTCCTTGACAACGTGTTGTTCACCCAAAATCTATCTTAGTGACTAATGTTGATCACATCTCAGTCTGCACCTGACCGACGTCAGTTCCATGTGACTATCTCATCGCCGACGTCAGTTCTCCCTGACCGACGCCAGTGTTTATCTATCCTTGAGTCACCGATGTTGGGCTGCACATAGCTAACATCGGTCCCTGTTTGGATGCCAACATCAGTTTTCTAATCGACGTCGGTCTCTGTGTTTTTCTTGTAAGAAATGACTTTTACCCGTGAGCTCTTTTTGGATCAAACCCTTGTCCAAATCACCCTTGCTCTACTCAGAATTCTTCAGCCCCTTCCGCTGATCTCTATCTGTCACCTTCTCCTTGAAAACCAAGACTTTCTTGTTCTTGTCATGAACATCAGATTTCTCAAGAAACGTTACCTTCTTCTACTTACAAAAACCTTGATCCATGCTTTTCAAATCTGAAAGCATACCCTTTGACTCAATAACATGCATCTCCTTCTTATTCATGTGACCAAGCCTATTAAGCCACATCTTCGAATCTACAGCTGAAGTAGATAACCCAGAAAGAGAATCAGTAATACAAGTAGATAGATAAAGCGTACCTACTTTCTTACCTCTTGCTACAATAAGTGCACCCTTGGTAACCTTCTAAGAGTTCACTGTGAGAGTTACTGTACAACCCTCATCACCCAAACTTCTTATAGAAATCAAATTCCTCTCCAGAATTGGGACATGCATGACCTCCTTCAACACCCATGTGTTACCTATCTACAATTTCAGCTTCACTTTCCCTTTGCCAACCATCTGACAAGGCTTACCATCCCCTAAACAAATTTATCCAAAGTCTCCCTGGACATACTCATGAAAAAATTCCCTATTTGGGGATGCATGAAAAGAGGCACCAGAATCTAAAACCCAAGATTCTACTTTATCTAAGGAACATACCAGAGCATCCTATGTAATAACACTTACAACAATACCTGTAACCCCTGCTTCTTCATGTCCTTCATGCTGATCTTCATTTGACCTGCAATCTCTCTTTAAGTGCCCTTGCTTTCCATATTTCCAGCAGGTTATTATGCCATACCTGGACTTGGATCTCCTACCTATCTTTGACCTTGATCTCCCATGCTCAATCTTCTCTCTTTGCCTTCCCCTACTTTCCACACTCAAAGCATTCCCTGATGATTCACCTGTGCTTTTCCTGTGAATCTCTTCATTCAAGATTACACTCACAACATCATCCACTTTTAAGATTTTTGAAGCAGACGCAGTATTGCTAACTGCCATTACCAAATTCTCCCAACTTTCAGGTAATGAGCATAAGATTAAGAGTGCCTTAATTTCATCATCAAAAACAATATTGACTGAATTTAACTAGTTTACCAAACCATGGAAATCACTAAGATGACTATGTGTAGATCCACCTTCCAACATTTGCAAATTAAATAATTGTTTCATAAGAAATACCTTATTCGAAGCTGAGGGTTTTTCATATAAATTTGCTAAAGATTCCATCAACTCTACCATTGTCTTAGCATGTGATAAGTTAGAAATCACAGACGATGCAAGACTCAACCTTATAGATCCCAGAGCCTTCCGATCAAGAACCTCCCATTCTTCATCCTTCATATCCCAGGGCTTGCAATCAACCCCACCCAACGGTAAGTGCAAATCTTTCTGATATAGATAATCTTCAATTTGCATCCTCCATAATTAATAGTTATTGCCATTAAACTTCTCCATTCGTAGCTTACTTTCTTCTGCCATTGCTCTACTCCCACTCAAATAGAAACCCCTGTGAGTAACATGTAATCAACACACACTAACCAGATCTAATCCAACCTATTAGTATCCCAACCAAAAGCTCTGATACTAGTTGTTGGGGAATCCAAGAACAACAAACCTGCTCTGATCCCACTTGTTAGGATCTTGCTCCTCAAAAATAACAAAATATGATTACCAAATACAAGCAATTAAACATGTAGAATTAACCAGAAGTACAAGTAACTATAATTCACAAATAGCACAGAATATGAGAGACAATACACAATCTTGTATTAATACTCATCCAGAAAGAAAATACAATAAAGAAGATGCCACCTCTTCTCCACACCTCTCAGAAGCTTCCCACACCTCAAGTGTTTAGTAATTTTCTTCAAGAGTTCACTCTCCTACCAAAACGGTCCCAACACACAACTCACACACAAAATTGGTGTTCACCTCCAACCAGTTAGTAATAACCCTGCCAGTACACAAGTACTCAAAGTACTTCAAGTAGATCTCCCATAAGCTTGCAACAACCTGCAACTCAATAGACCTTACTTACACATGTAGATCTTCAAACGTGGCCTTGCACACCTGCTGACCAAGATCCTACAACTGGAAGAAATCCTTTTCTTGCCTTAATTACAATACATGACAATAGGTCTATAAATAGATCCCAGACTTAAACAATAACTTAGACTTCTAATTTACAATAATTAGACACACAAATCAAGACTCAAAAATAGCCTTTACATACAAACACTCGGTTCAATGAACTAACTGTCCGTGCAACAAATAGTTTTGGAACAGCCATAGGTGACTGACGTCGGTCCCTGTCTGCCTGGAGGTGACCGACGTCGACTGACCTCCTACCGATGCCGGTTTTCTTCAGTTCACACCTGCCAATGTCGATTGCCTTTTGCACTATACTCTACCAACGTCGATCTCCCTCGAACTCAGCAACCTCCTCCATGTCTGCAACAGTTGAAGCTTTTAGCTCCACAACCTAACATAAGTATGATTTGTAGTATAAGGCCTAGTATGCAAAGTGACTATAGTGGCCTAATGAGGGGTCAAGATCATTTATAAAGATTTTAAAGATATTAAAATAATTTTAAAATGTGTGAAATTTAATTTTAATTTTTTTACAAATTTTTAATTCAATACCTGAAGGAGAAAGCATGAAAACCTGTGACAAGGTTTCTTGTGTGCATAGAATGGGGTGTTACAGACCCAAGAAGAAAAGTCTTATGCTCATTAGTAGGTGAAAAATTTGCATGATATTGTAGACACCAAAATCACGTCGACTCCCCTGGTCATCCTCCGTTTTATTCTCCTTCGCCTATTTAACCCCTGTCGACCATTTTTTCCACTAACCTTAACCCCGGCAGCATGTTAAAATGAGTAGAAGGCTAAAGTTAGTCTCTGCCCCCATTCTGCATCTACCGACCACGGTCACCACCTGACCGACATCGCCGATGTCGGTCACTTATCGGCTGACGTCGGCGGTCCTACCGACGTCGGTTCTCCTTAGCACTGCGTTCTCGATCTGAACACAGGGACCGTTATTCTGTTACTCGTTATCCATTCAGTTCCTAATCAGTTTCTTGATCGGTTATCAAACCATCCCTCACCTTCATCCGCAACCTCTTCATTCGATCAACTAGATTCATTATTCAACCAACCAGTTCATTCATTCAATGAAACCAACTCTGACAATCACCCCAAACTCTTGCGATCAATCAACTCTGGCATCCAACCAATCTGCATTCACTCTCTCCAGCACAGGTATCCTACTTTGGTCATTTGGCAGCACAACGACAATGTCAATCACGTCTCTGACTTCATCTTCAAGCGTATAACAAGTAAGTATCTTGCTCTGTGTTTTGTTTCTCTCTAGTTATTATTTTTTGTTTATTGCCATCACCCCTATTTAGACTTAGACTCTAAGACACGAGACCTTACTCCTTCCCTTTACACCTCTGTCCAGCATCCCTGAATACACAGTCTATAGCTCTACTCAGAGTTCCTCCCAAACCCCAAACAAAACAACAGACCTTCTGCAACTCGACCAGACCCTGTCCCGACTCGACCAGACCCTGTCCCGACTCAACCAGACCCACCCAGACTCTGTCCAGAACTGTTGCCCCGACCGACGCCGGTCATTACCCTGACCGACGCTAGTCATTACCCTGATCGATGCTGGCACTTTAACTGACGTCGGTACCTTCCCCTGACTGATGCCGGCGCAGAGACTGACACCGGCGACTGTGCAGGAGCAGTTTGCTACTCAGGAATGTATTTTGCTTTTTGTCTCTTATTTTTTGTCATTCTATCTTTCATTATTTCTACTTCAGTCAAATATTCTGTTTTAAACTAGTGGGTTGATATCCTTCTAGGAAGTCTTCGTACTTCTGGGATTAGGCATTTGCCTGACAGCCCACCATATCCTTGACTAACGTTTTTCGTGTTTAGTCTCTTTTTCTTCGCAGGTGTCATTCCTCCACAGCCAAAGAGGAGTACCTTCCAACGTCTGATTTTGGTGTGCACGATCATATCCAGGTATCTTCTAGCCTTGACCATCTTTTAGTTTCTCATTTTCTTCTTTGAATGTAGAAAGCGATTTAGCATAAAAACATTCTAGCACGCCCGGTGGGACCCTAGGGCCTTCCTTGGGTTCTTTCTTTCTTTCGTTCATATAGGTGCATTAGGTTCCTTCCTTTTTCGCCTCTTTCATCTCTTCTTAACGACATCATAAGCAGGAATAAGAAGAACTTTTCTTTTCTTTCTTGCACTTCTAGACTAGTCAAAACTCATATTCTTTGACTCTTTCTCCATTCGTCTTCATACGAACAAACATTTCGACTTGGGCATTAAAACACTTTGCATTCATTTCTATTTGCTTACATCTCTTAGACCACACTTAGTAATTAACAAACGCATATTGAATTAATCTAGATCACTTGATGTTACACGACCAAACCACTTGCACAAAACAAACATTTTAACTTACCTGAGACAAGGCCCGACTGGGATTTCATCCCCCAGCGGATACCTTACCCATCCCGGTGACCTTACTTGGATTTCATCACCAAGGGGAAAGCCCACTCTGTTCTCTGGTGGAGTCTAATCTCTAGGGGAAGTATATTTTGGCTAAGCGAAACCAGATAACCACTGGACTCGTGAAGTGAGGGGAGCTTGCTCCTTAGCACCAGGCCTTGTACGAAACCTAATACAGACTTCTTGAGCACCATAACTAACCTGAAACCATCCATAGACTACTTCTTCCAGGACCCGACTCTAAAGCCAATCTTCCTCTACACACATTCTAAGGCATAAGCCACTATAATCCTAATAATTTACTCCTAGGGTTTTAGGATCTGCTTGTGTCTTCATCTTTTTAGTTCTTATCTGCTTGTTTGAGCTTGTGAGGATGTTCTTTCTTGCCTTGAATGGTTCTGACTCATAGTCAAACCAAGGCCCTTCTTGACCACGCCAGCCATTAACCACTTCCGTCTACCTCATTTATAACCAGTCCTATAATGGAGTTCCACTCAGAGACTGAAAGAACTCCTACTAGACCATCCCCAACCCAGTCGCCTATTGTCCCTAAAGGGGACCAAGATTTCGAAAGATTCTTGGACCTCAATGCCGCAGCCCTCCATAACTATCTCACAAGAAACCCAACGCGAGACCTCTCAGGTGACGTGGTGATGACATCAACACCATTCGCCACCCAACCTTTTACGCTCAGCCTTTCGCCTCAACCATTAACCCAACCATGGCCAATATGGAAATTTTGGCCTCCACATCTATTTTTAGACCAACCTCCATCGGGGTTTTATTACCCCCTCAACCACCTGTAATTCAACCAAGTTCTACATCATACCAGAACTTGATTGTCTCGACCCCTCACACTCATGCGCCCACAAATGCAGGAGTGCCAACCTATCCTTCTACCAGTGTCGCTATTCAACCACCTTTGGTGATATCTACTCAGCTTATGCCTTCTACCTTCATAACCCAACCACCTTTGGCCTCCACTTCTGTCCCTGTGACTAGTCATCTGTACGTTGCACCCTTACTGGTACAACCGACTACGTCATATGCCTCCTCTAGCCTCTTTCAAGTGCCCTACAACCTAGGGGGCGCTCCATCCACCAATCTGTCAGCAGACGTCATCAAGATGCTGATGGATAAAATGTCTAGTCTCGAAGCTTCTATCTCCGGTTCAAGTAATGTCTCTTCATATGACCAGATTTGCAATGAGCCCATTCATCCTTCCGTCCCTATCCGACCATACCCCAACCAGTGGGAGCTTCCTAAGTTTTCTCATTTTCAAAGCAAGGAAGACCCACAACAGCACTTACAGGCATTCAGACATGCCTGTTACCTTATCGCCCACGATGATGCGTTACTTCTACGCATGTTTCCTATGTCTCTTTTTGGCCCTGCCCTTGACTGGTATAGCTCTCTTGCCAGACATTCTATCTTTTCATTCATTCAACTCGCCCAATTATTCGTTGACCATTTCTCAATCAATATCACTAAACAAGTATCGATCATAGACTTTTACTCCATTAGGCAATTTGATGATGAATCTGTAGTCAATTTTGTCGCCCGTTGGAGAGGCTTGATTAACCAGCTCTCCTTCTCCTTGCCTCAACCTGAGCTCATTGAGCTCTTTTCTCGAGCATGTGCCAGTCACATCTCATCCACCTTGCAGGTTCAAACATTCCACACTTTCGACGAGGCCTTCACTATGGCCCGAAAGCTTGAACTCTGTGCCATTGAAGAAGATAAGGTCAAATTGCGTAACACTAACACAAGAACCAATGACCATTCTTCTTCCAGACCTTCTTCTGCCCACTCTCAATCCAAGGGGTCAGCAAACACTGTCATCTTTAAACCATCATCTTCAACAATAACCAACTGACCATCATCTTCAACATTAGACTACATCAATAAACATTTTCAACATCAATCCATACAGCATCAATTCACTCCAATTGGGGAGTCATATGCCTCTGTCTTGGATAAACTCGTCAAGCAGGGGGTCATCAATCTCCCTTCAATCCGACCACATCAATTCGACCCCTCAATACCTATCCCTGCATGGTACAGGGAGAAACACTTTTGCAACTATCACCGTGTCAAAGGCCATGACACGGATCACTGTCAAACTTTCAAAAACATCATCCAGGACATGCTAGACAAGGGGGATCTTATCTTGGACAACCCGAACGCACCGCCCAACCAAAACCTTGACATCTTCAAACAACCTTTTCTTAATCACCCGCCTACTCAAGATAATGTCCAAACCATGACCAATGACCCTCAAGACCATGATATACACATGATCGACACTATCTTTTCTCTTATCCCTGACCAACCTCTTTCACAGGTGGAAGACCCTTCTTCCCCTATACCTCCTCCACATGGCAAAGAACTTTCTTCTCCTACTTGTCCTCCATCAACTTCTCTCATATTGGAGGATGCTTTGATGGCACCCACACCGGCTGCCTCATCCTCATCCTTTTTTTCATCAATGGGGGATCATACATTCCCCACGTCTAGACCACACATCGAGACCATGATCATTCCTACGCTCCATTCGATTACAGAGCCATACTCTCCTATTTCTTCTCCACCAAGAGAAGAACCAATCTCTTCACCCATTTCGATCAAAGAAGACTCAGTCGTGGTTTCCTCTTGCCCTTCGCCTGAGATTGCTACATCTCACTCGCCTCCATCCACATCTAAGTCCAAACCCGCGCAGGTGTCCATCATGCCCAAAGAGATTAAACCTCTTAGTGTTCGCCCCACCTCTAACCTCGCCTTGCACAAAGGTGGCCCTCAACCCAAACCAACAAAAGCCATTAAACCACACTGGAGGACTCCTCCCCCACCTTCGTCATTACCTTCAATCTTAGGCCCACATCCGTCCACTTTAATAGGAGTACTTCCCACTCCCATACTTCACAGAGGCAAGTCGCCTCCATTACTCTATCAACCCGTCAGACTTATATCTCCTCCAAACCATCGACCTATGCCTCTTATGCCTCTCAAACCAAAGTCATCAACCCTCACTACAACAAAACTTCCAGACCCATTAGCAGGTTCTTATGCCTTGCTGTTACAGCAATTGTTGCAGTCCTCTCGTATCTATCTCCTGCCTCTTAAACCATATCAATCTCTCAGACCAAAACCCCCCTGGTTCGACAACACTCACATTTGTGCGTATCATCACATGCCTGGGCACGACACCGAGCATTGTTGTGCCCTCAAGGTTGTCATTCGCCAATGTCTGGGGAATGACACCCTTCTTCTCGACCACATCGTCAACAAACCTTCAACACCACCCCACTCATCAACTCTCAGATCAAAGCCATCTTGGTTCGACAACTCTAAATTCTGCCACTATCACCACACTCTGGGACATGACACTGAGCGTTGTTGTGCTCTTAAAGCTGTCATTCTTCAACACCAGAAAAAGGATTCCCTTCTCATCAAGGATCCTCTTGACCACCCCTCCAACAAATCATCAACACCGACCCATGCTTCTCTAACTTCATCACCTAAATCAGAATCTCTACGCTAGACTATGGTCCCTTTGCCACCTTTAACCCCCTTATTCAACATCAACACAGTCCATCTGACCACCAAGCCTCAACCGACCTTGACCAATCTATCAAACATTCTCCCTAGCCACTGGGGGAATTCAACCTTCATCCATGCCTCGACCAACCTTCCAACCCAGTCTCGACCATATATCAATCACTCTTTCAACTTAACCTCAACCAGACTAGCAACCAAACATTTAACCCAACCTCAACCAAACATTCGACCCAACCAAAGACCAAATACCAACCAATCAACCCTTGACCAACCATTGACCAACTATCAAATGACCAAATCTCAACCAAACATTGACCAACCTTTTTATCAAAACATTCAACTAGTCTCGACCAATCAGTGACCATATCAACCAACTTCACATCCACTCATCAATCAACACCTGACCAATCTGGAAAGAGGTAAATGGGGCAAGTTTGCTCCTAATTGACTCAGACCTTATCATACACACACAAGCATGGACCAGGGATTTATCTGAACCTAAGCCTCTTAATGCTTTTCATGCGACCGTTCTACTGCTAGTCGAGTACTCGTCCACTTGACACTTAACTTGAGCTCATCCCTTGAGCAATCCCCGTCCTCTTAGTCCTAATTCCTTTCAACCCTATTCCTCTTAACAATTCCTCTATAACCCTTTTATGATGTATGGATGCTTTGTCCTAATAAAAGGGAGCCCTTGACCTTCTATAGTCTTGTCCATAACTCACATTTCTGTAAAAATAAATCAAGATGTCAAAATATCCACGGTCACTATATCAATATCAAAATCAAAAGGTAGACTGCTCCCTCAAAGGACAATTATACTATCATTACTGTAATTAAATAGACTACTCTCTCGAAGGACAGCTATTCAAAATTCCTTATATTAAACAAAAATCTAGACCACTCCCTCAAAGGATGGCTATGACTAATCTGGCAATAAACAACACTATTTTAGAAGCTTCTCGCATTGATCAGCTTCACAACTGACTACCAAGCACATGACATCTCTATGCAGGCTTCTCGCATTGATCAGTCTGCACCTAAAAAAAAAAAAAGAAAAAAAAAGAGTCATGGACTTGACTTATAGTTGTCTTAGGATCTCCTATAAAAAGGGGAAAAGTTATCTCTGCTCTTAAAACAGGTTACCCTTTTTCCCCCTCCTATCACCTACTCAAGGGACTTCAAGCTCACTTTAATGTCAAAGTGATTTGATTACCATTCTAACACAACATCTGGTCAATGACGTCATGCATGAATGGGGCTCTTGGTTCTAATAACCCCTATCTATGCTATATTTTTGGTCCTTGTCAATGAAAGAGCACTATGCTTTTCACTTCTTCTGCACTTTGGTCACATTCACCTTCATCACTTGTCAATCAACCCAACTCAACTCTCTTTTTAGACCACTCCCATAGCCTATTCACCCTAGTTTCTATGGACACCAATACACATGGAAACTATCAACCGGATGCAATTTATGTTAAGCATAAACCAATACTAGCTGAAGCATAAATAGACCTCAATTCATTTTTAGCATACATCCATCATGACTATGGAAAATTGCTAGGGATGAAAGACCTCTCGACCAATGTTGCAGAATACACCATTAAACAATTTGGAAAAGGCTGTAACATCATCTCTTCCCCTCATCATTCCATCATGACCAAGACTAATCTATCGACCATTTTGACCACCTGTCTACCACTCAGACCCTTTGTCTGAACTACATTGGTCTGAGGCCCTATGATCGGGGCTATGTAGGCAACACTCAGATGACACGACTATCTTCTGGGGTTAGCTTGACCACCCTCATTTGTTTGTCTCTCTAATGGACAAACCTTCTTTCCTCCTTTTAACCATAACCTTGCCCTTGACCACGACCAATGTCATCCCTTTGACCCTTCCTCCCTTCTAGGGAGAACTACATTGGCCTAAGGCCCTTTCCACCAGGGCTATGTAGGCAGCACTCAGTTGACTTGGGGTCTTCTGAGGTTAGCTCGGCCACATCCTTTCATCCATTCCTCCACCTTGATCAATGACCATTGGAGATCATGCCTATCTCCTCTGACCTCAACCACTTCCAAGACAATGTTGTCTTGGTTGTTTTTGCATGTATGCTACCTCATGACTGGTTAGCAGAATTGTGCGCAGACTATTTTTGGACCCTCACAAGTAGAGGATTGCAAGCCGGTTGATCTACACTACTTGTGACTTTTTCATGTTTCTGGGAGCACTTCCTGAGCCCGAGATACCTGGAACGCGACAACCCATTAGAGCTTCAGCTTCGATTGAATAACCCAATTAGCAGATGACTAAATGCTGGGGCCTGATTACTTCAATTTTGGCACTCCTCAACCCTTAACCTGCAACACTTTGACCTGACCATCTCGTGAAGTGGTATGTGCACAATCATGACTTTTGCAGCGTTCACTCTCACCCCTTTTTCATCCACTCTTTGTCAAATTAGCACCCGATTCTCAGTTCCCTTCCCTCGAATCCTGCTTTGAGGGGGAATACCTCATCCATAATCGGGGCAATCCACTTCCTATTTTTGTCTTGTAGTTCATTTGAACAACCAACAAGACAGAATCGACCTTATCCACACCTGGGGCAATCACTCCTATTTTTGTCTTGCAGTTCATCCAGAACAACCAACAAGATAAAAAGGGGCAAATGTAGACACCAAAATCGTGTCGACTCCCCTGGTCATCCTCCATTTTATTCTCCTTCGCCTATTTAACCCCTGTCGACCATTTTTCCCACTAACCTTAACCCTAGCAGCATGTCAAAATGAGCAGAAGGCTAAAGTTAGTCTCTGCCCCCATTCTGCATCTGCCGACCACGGTCATCACCCGATCGATGTCTCCGACATCGGTCACTTATCAGCTGACATCGGCGGTCCTACTAACGTCGGCGGTCCTGCCGACGTCGGTTCTCCTTAGCACTGCGTTCTCGATCCAAACACAGGGACCGTTATTCTGTTACCCGTTATCCATTCAGTTCCTAATCAGTTTCCCGATCGGTTATCGAACTGTCCCTCACCTTCATCCACAACCTCTTCATTCGATCAACTAGATTCATTATTCAACCAACCAATTCATTCATTCAATGAAACCAACTCTGACAATCACCCTGAACTCTTGCGATCAATCAACTCTGGCATCCAACCAATCTGCATTCGCTCTCTCCAGCACAGGTATCCTAATTCGGTCATTTGGCAACATAGCGACAACATCAATCACGTCTCTAACTTCATCTTCAAGCATATAACAGGTAAGTATCTTGCTCTATGTTTTGTTTCTCTCTAGTTATTGTTTTTTATTTACTGCCATCACCCCTATTTAGACTTAGACTCTAAGACACGAGACCTTACTCCTTCCCTTTACACCTCTGTCCACCATCCTTGAATACACAGTCTATAGCTCTACTCAGAGTTCCTCCCAAACCCCAAACAAAACAACAGACCTTTTGCAACTCGACCAGACCCTGTCCCGACTCGACCAGACCTTGTCCCGACTCAACTAGACCCACCCAGACTCTGTCCAGAATTGTTGCCCCGACCGACACCGGTCATTACCCCGACCGACGCCGGTCATTACCCTGACCGACGCCGGCACTTTAACCGACGTCGACACCTTCCCCTAACCGATGCCGGCACAGAGACCGACACCGATGACTGTACAGGAGCAGTTTGCTACTCAGGAATTTATTCTACTTTTCATCTCTTTTTTTCTGTCATTATGTCTTTCATTATTTCTACTTCAGTCAAATATTCTATTTTAAACTAGTGGGTTGATATCCTTCTAGGAAGTCTTCATACTTCTGGGATCAGGCATTTGCCTGATAGCCCACCATATCCTTGACTAACATTTTTCGTGTTTAGTCTCTTTTTCTTTGCAGGTGTCATTCCTCCACAGCCAAAGAGGAGTACCTTCCAACGTTTGATTTCGGTGTGCACGATCATATCCAGGTATCTTCTAGCCTTGACCATCTTTTAGTTTCTCATTTTCTTCTTTGAATGTAGAAAGCGATTTAGTGTAGAAACAGATATATTGAGAAATTCATGTTAGTTGGTTAAGTTCCCTATATTTATTTTCATATCATTGATTTTTAATATGAGGGACAATCCTTTGTGAATGGTTGCTAAGAAGTGAAACCAGTCAAAACCCTCTCAAAACCCTTATAATGACCTAATAAGAAATATTTAATTGGTTATGGCTTAGAATTTTTATATTGGAATATTTTTATGTTTATAAAATATAAATGACTCTATAATGTTTCCTTAGGTGGTTTTGGTTTATCTTGACAGTGAGTAGAAGCTATAGGAAAACCCTTATTTTCAAGAATTATGATGTTGCAGGCAAAGTTGACTAGGTCAAAACATGAAAATGGATGGATGATGATGTGTAAGACTTATATTTTATTCCCATGAAATTTTATGGGTATGTTTTAGACCAAAAATGTGCTAAAATTTTCATGAAATTTAGCCTATCTCTAAATTGGCCTAATGAGCAAAATAGTGAGAAAATTAGGTGAGAATGAGAATGAGATTAGGGATTGGTCATAGAGGGATTGGTTGTAGAGGGATAGGTATGGACCATAATTCATGAGGTGATTATTAAATAAATATATCTACTATACCATTGGTGTATAATTATTTATGATGACTATACTCAAGCAAAATGTTGTCATCAAACTAGTCTATCTAACACAGTAAAATCTATATAGAGTGAAATAGTGAGATTGGTCTGTAAGACCAATATTGATATATGACCATGAAATAAATATTTTCAGATATGTTATATGTATGATATAGGTTCACATAAACCAATTTTAATATCACAAAAGTTCTCCCATAGATGTTCTATGACTTGATTTTCTTGACTATGTTTTTGGTGCTACAGGCAAATTTCTATGTATGTGTGAAAATGATGTTTTTGAGTCATTTTGTACCAAGTTTGAGGATAAAAATATATTTAAGGTGTTATAAAGGTATAATAAGATAATTTATTTTATTTATATTCATTTTAAGTCCATTTTTAAATTTGGAGAGTCAAATGATCTTGACTATTTGTTGGTAGTGTTTGGTGATTATGAGTAAGCCTTTTTGCAGGAGTATTCCTGAGGCCTTTTGGCCTTTATGGTGAAGATAAAATCATTTGGGGAAGTTTCTTAAGTAATTAAGATCCTATTCACATTATTTTATATGTTTGTGGAAATTTTTTGTATTTGGTTCAAAGTTGCAAGATAAACTTTATGGTATTGAGAAGGCTTATTGACGAATAAACCTAATTGGATGGTTTAAGGAGTGAAAAGAGAAAATTGGAATTGGGGACATAAGGAGAGATTATGAATGATATATTAAAGTGAAATATGAAGTTTTTCATTCATTTTTTAAGTATCAAAGTGTTAAAATGAGTTCTAAGTGAAATGTGTGCTTAAAGAAGGCCTAATTACATTAGGTCTCTATTAGGCCTACTGGTGGTTTTGTCCCTTAAGGGTAATTAGTATAAAGTGAGGTCCTTAGGTGAAAAATATGGGTATGATAAAGAATCAAGTATAAATTCAAGGCCTAATAAGCCTAATTTGACAAGTTAGAGTATTGAGCTATTAAGCGAAGGATATAGAGTTTTGGTGAATAGGTTAAGGGATTGAATATATTAAAATATATTAGTTTAGTGTCATATTATTATCTAACTATGTTTTTATAGGTGTTTATCAAGGTAATTTTACCTATTTATCCCAATAATATGGCTAATTGAGTGAGAAGGCCTAGTAGGTTGTTTGAGAGAGAAAGAAGTGTGAGAAGAGAAAATAGAGGAGGACATATTTAGTTGAGTAAGAAAAAAATTCCAAGGGTGATAAAATATTCAATGTATTTGAGTTGGTGTTTGGTTTCCTATGGGTTTTGAGCCTTCTTTTAGGTTTAATCTTGATAAAAGCACTATTCAAGATGGTACTTAACTAGTGAGGGGTTGGTGCCTCACTAAAAGGTTGATTCATTGATTATAGGATAGTAGTCTAAGTTGTGCATCAGTGGCTTTTATTTCCATAGATGGTTTCCCACATATATATCATGTCCTTATGTTGTTTGTTTTCTTATATGTTTGTATATGCACTAAATTATGTATGTAAGTGAATGAATGCTTCATGAATCTTAAGTGAAATTGGAGGAGTATTTTAATACAACTGATTCACCCCCGCTTTTAGTAACTATACTTCCAATAGTTCAAGGAGTGGTTGGACCTAAAAGGAGTTGTGGACCTAAATTAAATTTTTATAAGGCCTATTTGAATTAAATACAAGGTTTTCCTACTATATGTAGATCTTGGAAACATTTTAATAAGGACAAAGTATAATGTGCTCTAATGAAGACCTAATTAAAGTATGTCTCCTTAAGGGATAAAGAAGGAATGTAGACTATTAAGATATGGCCGACCTAATGTATTGGTTGATTCATTTTTATAACATGTTATGTGACCTATTGAAATGGTAATCTAATTGTTCAAAGGTATATGGCTGACCAAGGTGTATGAAAGCAAGAGACTAGTATAAGTACAATGTAATTTTAGGCCTATTTGTGTGTAAGTCAAGAGCAAAAAGAACACAAAGATTAATATAAGGAGGTTATGTGGACCATAAAATGGGTGTCATGAATATCTAATATAATTTTTTAATGTGAATATCAAGGTAATATGACCTAATCAATTCAATAAGAAGGCTAGTTGAGTGAAGAAGGCTAGAGGCTAGTTTGAGAAGGATAAAAGTGAATGAAGAGCTAAGAAAGGACCATCATCTATTGAATATTGAAACAAGGAAAAATATGGAAGGAATAAGACTACTTGGTTGCGTGTGTTCCTATTTAAGAGGTGGATAAGTTGGTTTTGAGTCACCAAGGGAGTTGGTGCTTCCTTGCAAGTTGGTGCTTTCTAAAGACTCTGTCAAGTTAGTGCTTGATAGATTGGGGTTGGTGATCCAAGTTGAGTGAGTTCTCAACTAAATTTGATTCATTGATTTATAAGATTTTCTATCCAAGATATGGTCAATGAATTTTATTTCCTAGGAGGGTTTCCCACTTACATGATTTGTTTAGTCTTATTATGTATATATTCTCATTACTGTGTTGCTAGACTAGTTGATATTTCTCACATGATGATATTTCTTGATGAATGATTAGAAGGGTTGGTATTGAGGCATTACCCTTGTAGGCTTAACTTGACATTCTCCTAAGTGATCCATCACATCATATACCTGCTTAAGTAACTATTGGCCATTTTTGGCTGACATACCAAACTTGTCTGAATGTAGTTTAGTTTTTTAAGGATCAATTATGGAACAAGGCTTAGACATGATTTCTAGATGAATAAATGGACTAAGGGGATCTTATAGATTTTAGAGCTTTGAAAACACTTCAAGCTTGATTAAAAGAGTATCTTTCCAATTTCTAAGGGGTAGGTCTAAAGTTACAAATAGACCCTATGGGATGTCAAATTTGATTAGTTTAAGTATGGAAATGCAAGGAATCCATCTGGTTCTTCATTATGTTCATCTAAGCGTATTAGGTCTAATGACAAAAATGTTGAGTAGGTAGTTTTTTGATTCTATATCTCACATGTATGGATGAGTCAAGTAAAATTGATCATATGGGTTTGTTCACTTTTATGCCAAGTTTATATATGCCATGTTTTAGGTCCTCTACCAAAGCACATCAAAATTTATGGAGATTCAAAGTTGGCCTCTTAGCCAATTTTTGTTATTTTTCCATACTTATCCATTTTCAAGAAGTTCAAATAAAGCCAAGTGAGCATCTTTACAAGGCCATATCTCACATGTATGATAGTTATATGGGAAAATGGTCGAATGGGTTTGTTCATTTTGGTCCCTAGTTGCTACACACCAATTTTTAGGTCCTCTACTAAAGCAAAAATGGAGTTATGGATGTGAAAAGTTGTCTCCTCAAATATAATTCATTGAGTTTCCATACTTAGCCATTTTTGAGTCAGGATGTCATGCAGGATCAAGTGGACCAACGAATTTGAGTATTTAATATAGTCACCTAAAAATCTCCTAAGACCAGTACACCAGATGGGTTTATTCCTTTTGAATAGAATAAAATCTCTTGAAAGTTTGGTGCCTCCATGATTCTCGTGCTTTAAGATATAAGCCTTCAAATTTGATCAAAATGGACCTAAAACTTAAGACGTTCATACTAATGTTAAATTAAAACTCAATAAAAAAATATATCTATGCTTAAATTTGATGGTCCTTAGGATGTCAATCATGTTCTGTGAGACATCAAATGATATTTAGTGGGATGTCAACTTTAAAGATAGAGCAATACAAATCCTATCGAGCTTAAATTTGATGATCACATGATCATCAATGACAATCATGCGAATGTCATTTGATGGGAGCAAAGACATCAATTTTAGGGTCATGAACTATCTATTGGCTTATAAATGGTGGGTCCCAGTAGATCAATGTTTAACATTTGATTGAGCATCCAAATATAATGATGAGTAGAGGTCAAAGAGTCAATTAATCTCAAGGGAAAATGTGTGCATGATAAGTGTCAAGGATGTGTTCAATGGGCAGAAGATCAATGATGCATAGGCATTCATACATATTGAAATTAATGGATCAAGTTGAGTCAAAATGTCAATGAGTTGAGTCATATTTTGACAACCAATCAAATTAAATATGTGCCCAATATTCTTGATAGAGGTTAAGAAGCTCTTTTTGACCATGAACATTGGGTTTTTCAAGGTCTTCCCAACACCATTCGAGCTAGTTCAAATGCCATAGAGCATTCTAAATAATGTAGTAGGATATAAAGAATATAAAGGGTCCACCTTTGGAGATAATATTTATCTCTATTTGATAAGTTAGAGTTTATAGTGTTCATTCTTGAGACTAGTTCATTGAGTTAAAGAAGGATCCATGTATAATGAATTCTTGGCTCCTGTAGAAATAAAGTGGGGTACAAAAGGTGCCATATGGTCTATAGGTATATTTTTAATGTAGATAAGTATAGGAAAACCAATGTACTTAGATTGTTTTTCCATCTATAGGTAGGACCTATGATCCAGATATGAAAGTAGAGCAGACAAGAGACTAATGCAAAGGGTTTTTGTCCTTTAGCATGGTCATAGTCTCGACAAGCAACCACCTAAAAAGCATGAAGCCATGATTTGATTAGATCCATGATCATGAGGTTTTGGTCTCAAGTGAGATATGGCATGAAGGATCAAATAGAAGGTCCAGTGATGGGAACTATAACTAGGAGCATTTAATGCATCCTCAAAACCCTTGAGAACTTTCTCACTCAACAAGCCACGAATAGTGTCCTAATTGATTAAAGAAGTGACAAGGTTTTCATTGGTTAAAATGTAAAGGTGGTGGCTCAAGTTTAATTAATGACTTAGGAAAAGTTTTATTTTTTTGATAGCATACTCACACATCCTTTCTTTATGTCTCTCTTCTCCTATATATCTAGGTCTCATTCCCATTGAGGAGGCTCCCAAATTTTATAATTTAGCATTTTATTTTTTGAGATAAGGATACTCATCAAGATGCTTGTAAAATTATGCTCATTTGATAAGGTTAAACACTATCAAAATATTTTAATAACTACCTTTTGAATTAATAGGATCAACTCTTTATTTGTTTCTTATCTTTAATCAGTGTTTGGCATGCTTATGTATGGTAAATTTGTGAAGGAGATTCTTCCTAGTTTATTGTCCTTCTACTTGCCTCTTTGAAGGTGTTTTCAAGCTAACTTGCAATTCTAGATTAGTGTTCTATTTGGAACTACTTCTATGAAATATTTATGTAATTAGTGAGATTGTGAGATTGAGTGAGCCATAGTTGTCTTTTGTTAATCTAGTGTGTGTTAAATCTTATGTGAGTGACCATTTAACTTTGGTGTGTCACCCTTTTGGATTTTTAGGAGACATAATTCTCTTTCTATCCATTTTACCTACAAAGCATTAATTTAGCATTAGTTTAGGTGAGCATCAAGAGGAAGCTGGCCTTCTCTAGAGGTTTAGCCCCATAATAGGTGACCCGTATCTTGGGGTTATTCCCATAGTTATACTCAAATTGGAAAGGGCCTATATAACCCTATTTCAAAGGGTGCTAATTTAAGCCATAATAGTTCTAGCATGATCAATGGTACCTAATTATTTTTAAAGGAATATTAATCAATTTTAATGCTGGTTTGATCAAATTTACAAAATTTAAGCTCCCAAACAATAAAATATAATGACTCCAAAAAGAAGAATCAACACTCTGATGCAGAGCAGTAGCTTCATCTCATGCCAAAGGTGATAACAAGGTGATTTTCAAGAGGTATTCCTTTTGATTTTATTGAAATACCTTTAAGTTCAACAAAAAGATTAAGGTTTTCCAATACTCATCCATATCAGGGAACTTTTTCTCCTAAGTCATTTCCAAGGCCTATTCCTACAAGAATCCCTTTATTAACCCCTTTCATACCCATGGTAGCCATAGATCTTTTACGGCTTTTAATGGCCAAATATTTATAGCCCTTTCTCACTATGATCATATCCTATTTGTAGCCCTTAAAAGTGTTCCCTATTACACTAGAGACCAAGTTATAACACCCTCTAAGCACCTCATCGACATATCCAAATTTTACAATATCCATAATGTCACTAAATATAATATAGATATTAGATTGTTAGCTACTTCTTTCAAAAGAAAGGCCCTAGATTGGTATAGAGGCCTTGATGATAACTCCATTCAAACATAGGATGAATTATGGGAAGCCTTGTGTAAAATATTTGAGGATAAAAGTGACCATTTGTCACTTTTAGAGTAATTAACTACCATTATGAAAGCTCCTCATGAAATCATGTAAGACTTCAACACAAGTTTCCAAAAACCTTGGGACAAAATCCTAGTCACAGTTAGACCAAACCCTAACTTTACCTTCCTATATTATTTAGAGGCTTTAAATAGTGACATAGCGATGATGGTCCAATTTATGGGAGGAAATATACTCCTAGATGCATATGAGGTGGTCATTAAGGTAAAAAATTGTCTGGTTCAAGCTGGTAAACTTACACCAAGAACACTAATGCCCTTATTTCCTAAAATCAAACCACCTCCTATTTATATCCCTCCATTGGATGTCATTCTTCATAAACCAAAAATTGTTTTAATCCTTGCACCAAAGTAAGAGAAAGCTTATATTAGTGGATCTAGTGATTCACTAGAGTAAAAGACTTTTAAGAGCTCAAAAGCATGTTTCAGTCCTTAGGGAATGAACTAGTAAATGTCAAAAGGCAATAGGATTTCAATAGGCCTTGTCAAAGTTCATATCAGCCTTATAAATCATATTTTTAAGAAAATAGGCCTTCATATAAGGGAAACTACCAAGGTTAAGGCCAAGGTCAAAACCAAGGACAAGGGCAACATGGCTATAATAGGTAGAATAACTACAATCCTAATGTTTTTAGTACTTCCAACTCCTTGGTCCAAGTTCAAAATAATGTGGCTCAAGAAGTAGAGGGTACCATGCCTTGGAATCAATCCTTTGGTCAACATATGGTCACAAATATTTACCTTAACCAAGCCTTTAATGATCAATGGTAGAAAGCTACTAATTTTGGATACACCCAAGCTCTCATGGCCTAGAATGTAGAGGTGCCTATGATGACCAAGATAGAGGAACCTCCATAAGGTCAAGGATCTAATTAGGGACCAAATCATTTGGATGATATAATGATGAACTATGAACAAGAAAAGTGTTATGTATCTAGCCAATAGGCTAGTTCTAGCCAGACCTATATTCTAGTGGCATCAAACACAAGATTTAAAAGAAGGAACATGGATGGTAGTTAGGAAGTAGTCAAATAGATTCCCATGACTACTCCTTCATTGACAGAGCCAATTGAACTTACTATCACTTCAAAGGTTCCATTACCTCCAAAAAAATAGGACAAAGGAATATTTTTGTGACCCAAGGCTCACAAGTTCAAAAAATAACAATGGAAGCTCCCAAAGCACAAGAAAAGGTTAGTAGTTTACCCATCAACATTATTGAACAAATGAAAAATTCAAATATGAGTGTGCCCATGTGGGATATGCTCTCCATGCCTAGTCAGGTAGAAATCCTTCAAGAAAGACTATCAAAGATCAATGTTGTAAATAAGACACCAAAAAAGGTGAATGAAGTTCTCACCAATGTAGTTAAATGGCCAAATGAAGGGAAATCAAGTAAAGTAGTCAAGCCTCATCCCTTCTATATTTCAATAATCATTAGCAACTCTCTAGTGAGTAATTGTTTATTCTATACTGAGGCTAGTACTTCAATGATGCCAAAGTCCATAGTTGATCAACTTGGTCTGAAATATGAGCCACAGTCCAAAGGAGTGTTGAAACTTGATGATTCTTCTCTTAAGCCATCTAACATAATCAGGGACCTCAATATGACCCTGTAATCTTGTCCTAGTGTCTCAGTGGGTCAAGATGTATTGATCTTGGATGTGCCTCCTTGCTTTTCACTATTCTTGTCTAGAGAGTTCATAACAAATATAAGGGCTATCTTGTAAAAAACTAGTCTTATATGGCATTCAGGATAAGGTATGGAGAAAAAGTTTCAATCAAATCTGAGCCCATTGTATAATTCCATAAAGAACCCTATGGACCAGATAATGTCAACATCAATTATACCAGCATTGATGAGGATAAATTTTCAATGGGAAAGGATTTGAACACTCATCCAGAATAGGTACCATACATGTTCTTGGATGAGCTATGGAATGATATCCAATTGGTGGACCCCTTAGAAGGTGTTGAAGAAAGGGACATGGGTGTCTTTTGTTTGCATGAAGAAAACTAGCCTATGTCATCCCTCATGAGGCCTCAAGAATATCCTAGTGGTCTATGGAAGTTATTCTTTGATGGCTCAAAGAGAAAGCATGGGATGGGTGCACATGTCATGCTAATATCCCCTTCAAATGATAAGTACTTTTCTTCATATAGTTTCTAATTCAGTTGCTCTTGTAATGCAATAGAATATGAAGGTCTCATCCATGGCCTTCAATGGGCTAATAAGAGAAAGATCAAGAAGTTGCAAGCCTATGGGGACAACAAATTGGTTGTACACTAGGTTAAAGGTCAGAATTCCACTAAGAACCCTTTAATGAAGTCCTAAAATCATAGAGTGTGGGACCTCATAGAAGAATTTGAGGCTTTCAACATCCAATCAGTGCCAAGAGGCCAAAATCAACATGTTGATAGGCTAACAGCTATGGGGGCTCATTTTGACATCCCCAATGAATTAAAAAGGACCAAATTTCAACCACATGTCAAAGTGGAAATAATACCAGCAGTTCCAAATAACAAAGCTCACTGGCATGTCTTTGGAAATGATAAATAGATTGCATGTTTCTTACACCAAGAAGAAAAGTTCTCCTCCCTCAACCAATAAAAATTATAGCATTAGTATGGGGAATAAATTGTTCAATTAAGTTCAAATAAGCTTCCTAAAGGGCTAGTCACCCTAGAAGGTCTCTTTCATGAAGGGGATCATATGAGGAAGGATGTCAAAAAATGAAGGGAACTATGAAAGAGTTCTTATCTTTGAAGATAAGTTCCTCAAGCTTGAAAAGGTAAGCACTAAAGCTAAAATTCATGATTTCATAAAGATTTATAAAGAATACGTAAACATATTTGCTTATAAATATAGTGACCTAAAGGGATTTGATCCTAATATGGACCAACACATAATAGAGCTAGAGGTTAGTGCCAAACCTGACAGGTAGAAGCAGAGGCCCATAAATCCCAAGATTGAGGTGCTCATGAGAAATGAATTAAACAAGCTTATTGAATTTGGGATCATCTTCCCAATCAATCACTCCTCATTGATAGCTAATTTAGTACTATAAGAAATAAGAGTGGGGAGATCAGACTATGTGTCGACTTCAAGGATCTTAATAGGGTCTCTTTAAAGGATCATTACCCTCTAACATCTATGGATCGACTCTTGAAAGTAGTTTTTGGTTCAAAATTCTTCTCTCTTAGATGGATATTTATGTTATAACCAAGTGCTAGTGAAAAAAGAGGACCAATACAAGATTGCCTTCACCACCAAGTGGGGGACATTTGCTTATCAATAGATGCCTTTTGGATTATCCAATACTAGGGCAACCTTTCAAAGAGAGATGGACATGACCTTCTAATAACTATTAAATCAAATGGTTTTGGCCTACTTGGATGGCATTATAGTCTTCTCCAAGAATAATAATGAGCATATGGACCATCTGAGGTTGATATTCTAGAGATGTAAAGAGTATGGGATCTTACAATCTTCTCCAAGAATAATAATGAGCACATGGACCATATAAGGTTGATATTCTAGAGATGAAAAGAGTATGGGATTTTTTTAAATCCTAAAAAATGTGTGTTCTATACATGAAGGCAAACTATGTTGAGAACTTCCAAATGGTCTTTACGAGATTTGGATTTTCCCAAGAGATCATTGACATAGTCTTCTACGATGGTGTGGGGTCATATTGTCTCAAAAGAAGGATTATATATTAACCTTTATAGAGTAATTTATATCTTAGACTTATCCTTTCCAAATCATATAAAGGGGATCCAAATCTTCCTTGGGAAGATTAACTTTATGAGAAGGTTCATACCTAGTTTTGCAAACCTGGTCAACCCTATCACCACCATGCTAAAGAAGAGCCAAGTGTTTACTTGGTATGATGAGGGAAAGGTAGATTTTGAATCCATAAAGAAGGCCATTTCCCAAGCACCCTCACTATTTAATCCTAATTTCTCCCAAGACTTAATCTTGTACACCTTTTTTAACATTGACAACACATCAGCTATGTTGATGAAAAAACATAGTGAAGCAATAGAGCAGTCAATTGCCTTTTTTAGTTAAGGGCTGGAAGAACATGAGGTGAAGTACACTTTCATCAAGAAAAAAGTTCTTATATCCTTGATAATCCTCCATAATTTTAGGCACATGCTCTCAAAAAAAAAATACATCTTATGATGTCTCATCTTGGAGTTAGGTATTTCATCCTTAACAAAGATTTGAATGAGAAGAGAGCAGGCTAGATCACAAAGGTCATAGAATATGACATAGAGATCAAAGTCACCAAGTTGGTTAATGGAAATGGCTTGTGTTAACACATGGTGAATGACCTCTAAGGAGATAAGGAAGTTGTTTTGGTGACCTAAGAAAACTCACAAGCAGGTACACTTCCACTTCAAAAGAGTTAGCTTCAAGATATGAATCACTTCTTAACAACAGGAGAATGCCCCCAAGGTTTAGATAGAGACAAAATAAGGTATTTTAGGCTTCAATATATACCTTATGCAATAGTTTCTGGTGTTATTTTTATAAAGGACCTCAATGGGGTACTCCTTAGATGTATAGATAATGACCAAGTAACCAAACTCTAGAGAGCAGTTCCATGATGGACTTGTAGGATGCCATTTTGCACCAAAGACTATTGTAGCCAAGGTGATGAGAGCTAATTATTACTAGCCCAACCTCTTCAAGGATGCTTATGCATGAGGAATAAAGTGTCAATAATGTTCTCTATTGAAAGGTAAATAGAGATTGGTATCCTTCCCCCTCAACCTAATTTAAGTGGAGCAACCTTTCATGCAGTGGGGTCTGGACTTCATTGGAATGATTAACCCTCCTTCAAGTGTAGGTCATAAATTGGTGCTCACTATAACTCACTACTTCCCCAAGTGAGTGGAAGCCATTATGATAAAATAATCTAGTGAAGGTACGGTTATGGACTTTTATGATAGCCTTGTGACCAGATTTGGTGTCCCAACCACCATAATTTTAGATAATGGATTGGCATTCCTTGGTATGAAGACAAGTGAGTGGGCTCTAAAATTGGGCATCTACCTCATCACCTCTTCCAACTAATATCCTCAAGGAAATGGGTTATTAGAGTCCATAAACAAGAACTTGATCAGGATCATCAAGAGGACCATGTAGAATAATCAAAGAGAATGAAATTTAAAGCTAAGAACGACCTTATGGGCTGATAGGGTGACTCCCAAAGAAGACATTGGCAATTCTTCATATATCCTAGTATATGGAAGGGATGCCAAGTTTCCCATCTCTCTTGAACTACCTATAATGAAGTTATCTCATTAACTTGAGTTGATGAAGGATGAACCCATGAGTGTGAGGATGTTAGAACTCATGGAGCTAGAAGAATCTAGGGACCTTGCTATGAAAACTCTAGAATCACATCAAGATCTGGTCAAAAGGGCCTTTGATGACATTACTATAGTTAGGAGTTTCAAGGAAGGGGACGTAGTCCTCAAATGGGACTCAAATAAGGCCAAACCAAGAAATCATACCAAGTTTGACAGTTTGTGGAGTGGTTCTTATTTGATCCATAAATGCAAGGAACACAATGTTTTTCAACTTGCCCAATTATATGGAGAGGTATTACCTATAATAGTTAATGGTATTCATTTAAATACCTATTATTGAATATAATTTCATCCATTGTAACATATTATACATAGTAGAATAGATGTATACTTTCCTCTAAGTGACTTGTGCACATTTCTCTTATGTTCTATTGTTTCCTTTTCCAAAGTGCCTCAGGCATTTTGTTGTGTTTAGTTTCTTTTGATCCTTGTTGCTTCAAGAGAGGTTTAACTCGGTTGTATAATTTAATGACTCCATGTCTAATGGACTAGCTAAGACAAATGGTCTAGGTTCTCAAAGCATAATAGACATACTTCCCTATGAGTCACCAAAGATGTTGACCATTTTTGACCCACATACCAAACTTTCTTGAATGTAATGTAGTTTCCTAAGGATCAAGTATGGAGCAAGGATTAGATAGGATTTTTGGATGAATTAATAGAAAAAATGGATCTTATATAGTTCAAATCTTTTGTAACTAATTTTATATTATTTAAAAGTGTATATTACTAATTTCTAAGGGGTAGGTATATAGTTTCAAAAAAACCCTATGGGATGTCAAAAGTGATTGGGTTAAGTATGGAAATGCAAGGAATCCATCTAGTTCTTCATTATGTTCATCTAGGTATCTTGGGTCTAGTGGAAGAAATATCGATTAGGTAATTTGTTGATGTTATATCTCACACATGTAGATGAGTCAAGGAAAATTGGTCATATGAATGTGTTCGCTTTTGTTCCATGTTTATATGTGCCAAGTTTTAGGTCCTCTGCCAAAGTGTAGCAAAAGTTATGGAGATCCAAAGTTGACTTCTTACCTAATTTTTTTTCATCCTTAGTCATTTTCAATAAGTTCAAACAAAGTGAAATGAACATATTAATAAGTCCATATCTCACATGTGAGGTAGTTACAATGGAAAATGATCACATGGGTTTATTCATCTTGGTCCCTAGTTGCTAAGTGCCAAGTTCCAGGTCCTCCACCAAAGTGAAAATGTAGTTATGAATGTGTAAATGTGGCTCCTTGAATAAAATTTGTTGGGTTTCCATACTTAGCCATTTTTCAGCCAAGACATCACGTAAGATCAGGTGGAACAACCAATTTGAGCATTTAATATATTCACCTAAAAATATCCCAAGACTAGTAGACTAGATGGGTTTATTATTTTTGACTAGAAGAACATTTCCTAAAAGTTTGTTACCTCCATGATCATCATGATTTAAGATATAATCCTTCAAATTTGATCAAAATGGACATTCAACTTAAGACATTTACACTAACATCAAATTAAGGCTCAGGAAAAAAATCTATATATGCTTAAATTTGATGGTCCACAGGATGTCAATCATGTTCTACAAGATGTTGAATGATGGTTGGTGGGATGTCAACTTTAATGATAGAGCAAGACAAATCCTATTGAGCTTAAATTTGAGGGTCATGAAATCATCAATGATGGTCACGTAAATGTCATTTGATGGGAATGAGAACATCAATTTTAGGGTCATGAACTAGCCATTGGATTTCAAACAGTGGTTCCCAATAGATTAATGGTTGGTATTTGATCAAGCATCTAGATCTAATGGCAAGCGAGGTCAAAGAGTTAGTCAATCTCAAGGGTAAAAGTGTGCATGACATGTGTCAAAGATGCATTCAATAGGTAGAAGATCAATGATCCACAGGCCTTCATACATATTGTAATTGATGGAGTGAGTCGAGTCAACATGTCAATGACTCAAGTCAGATTTTGACAACCAATCAAATTAAAGACAAGCCTAGGATTCTCAATGGAAGTTGAGAAGCTATTTTTGACCATGAACATAGGGTCTTATAGGGTCTTCCCAATGCCATTAGAGCTGGATCAAATGGCATGGATTAGTCTAACTAATGTATTAGGATATAAAGAATATAAAGGGGCCACCTTTAGAGCTAATATTGATCTTTTATTTGATAAGTTAAAGTTTATATGGTTTGTTCTTGAGATTGGTTCACTGAGTTAAAGAAGGATCCATGTATAATGAATTCATGGCTCTTGTAGAAATAAAATGGGGTCCAAAAGGTGCCATATGGTATATAAGTTTGTTTTAATATAGATAACTATATGAAATTCATTGTCCTTAGATTATTTTTGAATCTATAGGTGGGACCTATGATCCATATATGAAATTGGAGCAAATAGGTGACTAATGCAAAGGGTTTTTGTCCTTCAGCATGGCCATAGTGTCAACAAGAATCTACCTAAAAATCATGAAGCCATGATTTAGTTAAATCCATGATCATATGAGTTTTTAAACTCAAGTGAGAGATGGCATGAAGTATAAAATAAAAGGTCCAATGATGGTAACTATAGGTAGGAGCATTCAATGCATCCTCAAAACCTTTGGAAACTTTCTCACTCAACAAGCCACAGGCAGTGTCCTGATTGATCAAAGAATCATTAAGGCTTTCATTGGTTAAATGTAAAGGTGGTGGATAAAGTTCAATTAATGACCTAGGGCAAGTGTTCTTTTTCTAATAGTTTTATTGCACATCGTTTATTTTTGTCTCTCTTCTCCTATATATCTTGGTCTCATTCCCATTGAGGGGGCTCTCGACTTTTAAAATTTAACATTTTATTTTCTAAGACAAGGATAATCATCAAGATGCTTGAAAAGTGTGTTCATTTTATAAGGTCAAATCCTATCAAAATATTGTAATAACTACATTTTGAATTAATAGGATAAACTCGTTGCCTATCTCTTATCTTTAATCAATGTTTAACATGCTTATGTATGGTAAATTTGTGGAGATTCTTCCTAGTTTTTTGTCCTTCTACTTGCCTCTTTGAATGTGTTTTCAAGATAAATTTTGGGTCTAGATTAGTGTTCTATTATTAACCTCTTCCATGAAATATTTAATCAATTAGTGATATTGAGTAATCCATAGTTGTCTTTTGTTAATCCAGTGTGTGTTCAAGCTTATATGAGTGACCATTTAACTTTGGTGCATCACCCTTTTAACCTTCTTAGGATCCCTGATTCTCTTTATAATACTTTTACATATAAATCATTAGTCTAACATTAGTTTAGGTGAGCATCAAGAGGAAGCTAACCTTCTTTAGAGGTTTAACTTTGCTATAGGTGACCCACAACCTAGAGTTGTTCCCATTATTCTGTTCAAATTGGAAAGGACCTGAAGAACCCTCTTCCAAAGGTTATAAATTTGAGCCATAAGAGTACCATCATACAACATCTTATTCCTTATTTCATCCATTTTTCTAGGCCATCATGCTCAAACCTTCTCACTAGGTCTCTTCATGCTATGACTAGTCTTTAGGCTACTTAGGCATTTGACCTCCATGTCTCTTTTCATGTTCTCAACACCTCATTGTTATGCTAAACATCTCATTCTCATTATATATGACATATTACCATGCTCAACCACTGCTATACATCTTTTCACATTCTTGAGACCACTCATCTCACCAAGAAACCAAGTCCATGCCTTCATATAAGGTCTTTTCACTATATGACTATGCTTAGTCTACTTAATCATTTATCCTAAAATACCTACCTTAAAAAATTTATGAAGGCTTATTTATTTAACTCTCAATTCCATATATTTATTAACATTTTTTCATGCATAAGATCACTCACACCATGCTACTTGCACATACCATCTCAAAGGGTCTAGATAAGGCTTTATAAGATACCTTGATGCCTTGACCTATTCCTTCCATATCATGACCTTAACATATCATCAACCAAGTAGATATGAGACACTTGGACATGTACCTTTCTCTCTCATGAAAATCACTACATACCTTTAATGCCCATTAGCTTGTCACAACATACACTATCAACTAGCCTTGCTCATCTAGACATCAGTCTTAAAACAAATTTGACTTCTTGAAATTAACCTTATTTATCATTAAGTTGCCTTAAAATTATCTCTTGTCACATGGTTCATATCTCATAGACTACTCACCATTCATCTTCACCTTGACATCAATACCTTGACCTTGACATTAATGACATCAATATTGACATTAATGACAACACTTCTCAACACTCTAGAATCAACACATCATGTTGAAGTAAAAGAGAATTATCATTAGAATTCAAGGCAAGATTATAAGAACAACATGTTGAAGAAAAAATATAAGTAAAAAATCCCTCTATAAGTTAAGAAATTTATTTGAAAATAACTTTTGGAAATAACTATAGTTCTATAAGAAAAATTCAAAAAAATAATTGAGGTTTAGTAACATATTTTTTTGTCAAGAAGAGTAATGATAAAAGTAACCAACAACATGAAAATTTTTGTGGTCATACCACATAATCTAATAGTATCCCTCTACTAACTAAAATTATTTTAACATGTTTGGAATGTGATGATAGTCATTATTGTAAGGACTTCCCTAGACTATGAGGCAACCACAAGGTCTATGCAGCTAAAAACGTTATAAATGTAAAATTTCAATCCATTCCAATCAAAATCCAAGGTATATTTTCATGTTTTTATTTCAAAATTTTAATTGATCCAGGAGAAAAAATCATTTATTTCTCCTACAAGTGATTTAAATATAAAACTAAACCTTTTATACTTAGAGAAGGATGGGAGGTAGAATTTTGCACTGAGAAAAAGGTTGTTTTAGAATGTGTCAAACAAGTTGATCTTGATATAAGAGTTTTTAAGACCCATTTAAACATTTTTCTTACCCCATTATGATCTTACTATTTAATCTTAGGCCTGTATTGGTTACAACATCACCAAATAAAGCTTCATTACTATAATAAGAAGATCCAATGCCTAGATTAAGGTGGTAAACATGTAGTGATCTGATGAATCATTAATCCTTGAACTCAAATGATAATTTTAGATTTACAAATGAAAAGAGTTTTAAGAAAAGGATGATAGATCTATGATATCAAATTAAATTAATTATTTAAAAAGATATAATCTATTATTCAAGACTACCCTATCTTGGAATAATTTGTGGATGTGTTTCCTAAAGAGCTACCAAGATTGCATCCTAAAAGACCATTAAATTTTGTAATAAATGTAATTCCTTGAGTTGAATTTGCATCTAAAGCACCTTATCAAATGAATACAATAGATCTAAGAGAGATAAAATTTTATCTACAATATTATTGGATAAAGGATCAATATGACCCAGTGTGTCACCCTAGGGAACTTCAGTAGTCTTTGTTAAAAATTAAAAAAAGACTCTTAGATTGTGCATTAACTACCAAATGTTGAATAAAGTTATCATTAAGAACAAGTATCCTATTCCAAGGATAGATTCTCTCTTTTCTCAAATGAGGGGAGTAGTTATATTTTCTAAGATAGATCTTCATTTAGGGTATCATCAAATCCATATTAAAGGTGAATATGTTCATAAAACTACTTTTAGAAAAGGGTATAGACATTATGAGTTCATGGCTATGACATTTGACTTAACCAATGTACTGATTGCTTTCATGAATATGATGGATAGTGTTTTTTAGGATTTTCTTAACCAATTTTTTTTAGTTTTCATGGATGAAATTCTAATTTAATCAAGGAATGACAAAAAACATGAACAACACTTAATAATGGTGTTGCAAATATTCCAGCAACACAAACTATTTGGTAAGTTGTCTAAATTTTTTTTCTTTGAAACATAAATTCACTATCTGGGACATGTAATTTCTAGTGTTGATATTGCATTGGATCCTAAAATGATTAAATCCATTAATGAATGGCCAACTCCTAAGAATAAATATGAAATGTGAAGCTTCATGGGACTATCCATTTATTATCGAAGGTTTGTACAAGACTTTTTTAGAATTATAAACCCCATAATTTTCTTACAAAAGAAGGGAAAGATATTTGATTGGACTCCAAAGTGTGAAACATCTTTCCAAAATTTGAATCATTTGGTAACTTCAACTCCTATTTTGGTCATTCTTGACCCAATGTAAATTTTGAAGAATGCGCTAATGCTTATAATATTGGTATTAGCATTGTTTTGACTCAAGATGGTAGGGTAGTTTTCTATGAGTATCTAAAGCTTAAAACTCATTAGTAGTACTACCTGAATCATGATTTGGAGAAGGTTTTTATCAACCATGTATTGAATTAATAGAAGAATTTCCTATTGGGAAACTATTTTATAATAAAATATGACCATATAAGTCTTGTGTACTTGTTTGCTTAGGATGAGCTAAATGCAAGGTAAAGAAGACAAAGCAGAATCGATTAGTTAATTCTTTAAGTAGGAGAACCTACATCTTTGTTATCTATATTCTAAAATTAAATTTTAAAAATTATATGTTTTTAGTCATATAAAATGTCCAAATTGGTAGTTTGAGTGTGGCTTGTGACACCCAATCCATAGGTATTTCTTGCATGATTTTGTGACCCTTATAAACACCTTTTTACTCATTATCAATCATCCATAGACTTCTAAACCCTGATTCCAGCTTAGCTAGGCTCTATTTTCTAGGCCAATTCTATCCCCCAGGTCCTGAGCTTATAGGATAAGAGCACCATACTTGGACTATATCATCAAACCCTAAGGTGTCTCATTTTTGGTGCTCCTATCCAATCACACTTTGAGCCCAAATGATCAATTTCATCCAATTCCTATCCTTCATCATGCCAGCCTAATGTGAATACTTTTAACCCATGACCAATAGTTCCCTATAAAAGCCAATTCAAAATTCATTTACAAAGGGAGGTGACAAATCTTACTAAGCAAGCAAGAATACAAATAAACCACTAAGTCAAATTTCCCTATTCTCTGCATATAATCACCCAACATAGCTGCAAACATATTGAAACTCTCATAGCAATCCCTATCCACCTCAATCACTCTTGATTTGAAATTTTTACATTTGCATCACACTATTTCATAAATCACATCAAGTGGAATAACTACATATGCCTTGATCCCTCTTCAAAGTATTGGTATGTAGGCAACATACCCACACAAGGGGTGTGGATCACATATGTAGTGCCTCTTACACACACTAACCCCCTTTTCAAGTGATTAAAATATTATTTATCAAGAGTTATGGAGGGTTAGGATTTGAATATTAAAATAGCTCTATAATGAGCTTCATTGACATTCAACACTTGACATTTCATAGGCAGGCTCACACAAGAATAGAATAAAGAACCCAAAAAAATTAGGTCTCTATGAGCAATTTGGAAAACAACAACATAAGAGGATAATAATATTAGACCCTAGGGTGTCTTATTTTAGTGGTCCTATCCTTTCACTAAATGAAATATAGATTTTGATTTATGACACTGTCCCAATACTGCATAACCAATTTTAGACTCTATAATAGCCATTTTAGCATGTTTTAAGCTAAGTTATATTTCTCCTAATTTATTTCTATTTTTAGAAATGTAAAAATAAACAAATAAATTATATAAATTAGAGTTGTAATTATTGCAATATTATTTACTAATTTATTAATCTAGACCCTTAACTAAGATAGGAATAAAAATCTAATATTCCCAAAAAAATTAAATCATTTAGTAAACTCGATTTACTTCATTTGTGCATAAAAACCTTATAAACCCTAGGGAAAATTCCTTCCTAATTTTTCTATTATTTTTTATACATATTTAAATCATAATTTCACATTTAATTTTTAAAATTTACCTTAGTAATTTTTTAAAATCATTTATTTCAAACCTTAGTTGCATATACTAGATCCCTTTGCTTTTGAGGTATCACCTTACATCCAAATCAGATTTTACATAAAAATCAAAAATGAATTTCACTCATTTCAAAACATTTCTTGCAAACAATAAGGAGTTCATACTTATTCCTATCATGTATATGAATGATGAAGTTTACTATATGTTAATGCAAAGAATCATTCTTTCCCTTTCATGCTTATTTTTTATAATATGGGATGATATTATGAAATTTATTGCTAAACATGTTAAGATCCCTTTCCTTCAAAGCAAATGTTTATTTTTATTTAATAAAATGTTTCATTACTTCTTTAACATGCTATCTCTCTATTATGAGTAATTAAATTAAGAATAAAATACTTACATACTTAGAGGATCCATTACATAAGCTAACAACCACTTGTCAAGTTTCAGTGTCATATTTTATGCACAAGAAAGAATTTCCTTCTCCTCCTCTCCCCCAAGAGGGTGATAGTGAATTTCCCTCTAACCAGGTCCATGTTATCACCCCTCCAAAAGGTAAGGCAACCTATACTATTATTCCTAATGCATACATTCAGTCTATAGCTTCTTCAAACCCTCTTCAACATTTGTGCTTATATGTTCAATTAGAAGTAACTAAGGTTTGCACTTATGAAACTCTAAAGGATCAAATCACCAATATGAGCAATTTAATTTCAGATTTAAAAATATAGAATCAATTATTACATTAAAAAATCACAACATTGAAAAATTATATTATAATACAAAAGCCTCAAAGGCATCCTAATGTCAATCATGTATATGCACCTTCATCTACTCAATTGGTTACAAGCAATGTTACATATCAAAATAAGAAATCACAACAAAGAAACTATACAACTAGTGATTTAAAAAGTATTCAAAGATAAAATAAGATTTCAAGTGAGATACTAAAGGAAATGATTAAATTTAAGATGATCAAACTACCTACTTTACATCTAATGAAAAGATCTAGATATTATTATGCATATCATAGAATGCATGGGCATCACATAGATTCATTTTTGGCATTAAAAAAACATATACAACACATAATTTCTAATGAGGACCATAGACAAGGTAAATCCATCAAGAAATCCATAGTGACACAAGAACACTTTCACAAAAGGTCAAATTCAGATAAAGTACAAAAGTGGTTACCAAAGCATAACTCAGAACAACAAAAGGATCAAAAAGTAAAATTAGAGCAAGAAACAATACCACAAGCATAATTAAATCATGAAAAAGATGCAAATATACCTCTCCAAAATGAGGTTCAACTTTCAAAGCAATATGTGTATGGTCAAAAATATCTAAAAGAATTTGATTATCAAGATTAAGGATTGGGTTAGCATGCTCAAGGCATCACTACTCCTATTCTATCAATTGATAATGTTTGTCACCAAGGTTTGAGATTTATTGAATATCCTAAAAGTGAATCATTCACAAACACGATTTATCAAAGGAAAATATCCAGATACAATAAAAGTCAACACTAGCATTCCATTGGTTTAAAATTAAGATGATAATGATGAGTGGAACAATATAAGTTAAATATTATTCCAAGATACTGATAATGAATATGAATATTCAGAGTCATATTCACAGCCATTCCCTCATGCTTCACAATCATGCATGATTTCTTTTTTTGATATAAGACACCATGATAGAGAGTCTCTTCTGAGACTCAATAGTTAGTATCATTTTTTTCTCATCTTGCTTATACACAGTTTCTTTCTACTTACTTATACATAGCTTCTTTTCAAATTCTTATACATAATTTCTCAGATTACTTGTACATAGTCTCTTTATGATTGATTTTACATAGCTTATTTTTAAAATATCAAAAACAATATAATAAATCAAAATACACAAACATTCAAGTATGTTAAAATACAAAAACATTTAAATATGTCAAAATACAAAAACATTCAAATAAATCAAAAATATTTCAATTGTATGCATTATCCATGATTTACATTTCTACTACCATGCTAAACTTATAGTTTGTTGTTCTATGCTATTTTTTTATCAATTTATCTACATTAACATTCTTCACTTGATCTTATTTGAGTGTGTGCAATAGCATCTAGATCTTTGATTGCTTCACTCTGCCCATTGAGGGGGCATCCTACTTCTACATTTGAGATATACATTGACATATCTACCCATCGAGAGCATCTTCTACATGACTAAACCATCTAGGTTATGTCATTCCTACAACAAAAACTCTAGTTATCATGATGATATACATTACTTACTATCTTACACAAATTAATCTATCAAAATTCACTAGTATATAGCACTTGTATATTTATTAGCATCTACCTAGTCTTGTACTACATGTTTTGCATACTTTCACTTCTTGCCTTGATAAGTTAAATGTGATATTATTTATAGCTTCTACATGCTTTCCTTTATTACTTTGAGTAGCCATATGTGATTGCATTTCTTAGTTCCTATTTTTTTTCTTGTGTGTGCCTTAGGACATTTGCCAATGTCTTTTGATTCCATTCTTGTGTGTGTTTTAGGACATTTTCAAATGTCCTTTGCTTGTACTCTTCTATGTGTTTGTGGCCCTCATTCCCATATTTCTTGTTTTTAATTATATGTGTATGTAGGAATTTGAAAATTTCTTATATGCTTACTTTTATATTTTGAGTGACATGTGATCATGTCCCTTGTTTGTTTGGCCCCTTAGCCACTCTTGTATGCTTCTTTTTTCTTGCCTTATGTGCTTTTTTTGCTTGTTGATTCTCAATTGTTGTAATGTCATGATCCACATCATGCAATATCTTGCTTTTTTGGATGCCATGATAGACATCATGTTTCATCCCTCCTTGAAAACTGACATTTCTAGTTTCAATTCAATATATTGTACACCTTATTACATTGTTACATCTATCTAGGCATACTCCTGTTGATGTAACAATCTCTAATACAAATTATGTTATATTTTAAGACATATTTTTGATTATCATTGCTATATCATGTATTTTAAAATATAACACACTTGAAGGAATCTTTCTTTTGAAGGAAGTCATTGCAAGGTTTTCATTCCTACCCTCAGAAGAGGGAGCAACAAATAGGGGTTTTGTCACAGAGATTAGAGCCTTCTACCAATCAAAAATTAGTTTTTTAGAACATTCAAAACAACAACAAAAACCTAAACTAGGTAGAACAGACCAGAAACATAGTGATGAATATGAACAGTGATCAGATTCAACAAAGGACAAGAGTTTCATACTCGGACTACAATGTTGGACAATAAAGTGTCCTATTTTTGGTGCTCCTATCCAAACAATAGAAAACCTAGATTTTTCAAAAATAGGTAGAAAGGTAAGCTCAGTTATAGTTTTGTTAGGAATAGTTTAGTTTAGAATCAATAGTTTTTATTAGAGAATCTAGATATAGGGGGCATCATGCACATCATGATGGCTTTCACTTCTAGTTTTAGATTGGGCAGTTGGTATAACTTCCAAATTATAATCCATGTTATAGACACCAGTGATTAAGGGGTAATATGTGTGGCACTTTTGCCTTTTTTACTTTCAAGTTTAGTACATTACCTAGGTATTCTTAGTAGTTTCATGCCTTATCCTATCTGTAGTGGTTGGCATCATTTTAAAGTGGCTTTCATATAAGCCTAGTTCCTAGTTTTGGAGTGGCTATCATACAACCCTAGTCTCCACCTTTCAAAGTGGCCAAGATTAGCCTAGTCTTAGCACACATTAGACTATCCACACCACATTTTTAGATTATAGAGCATTCATGGCCTTTATAATGCATCTCATATGACACACATTCATACTCATATTAATTTATAGCTTCACTTAGTGGGCAATGATGGAGCCAAAGGACTAGCTAGCCTTTGTGTTTTTAAGCCACCTACTCAGATGGATTGGACGCATAGTCCAAACATCAATTAACATATGCATGATCACCTAGCTTCACTTAGTGGGTGATGATGGAGCCAAAGGGCCAATGTTTTCATTCTTGAGTCACCCTTGAGGAATTGAGAACTTAGCTCTATTTATGATATTACTCTTGATACAAAATCACTCAACATCATAATAGGTTTTGTATTAGTTCATGTACTTGGTGGGGTGTATTTTTTCCTTTCTCTTTTTTTCTCTCTTTTATCCAACTTTTGTACAATTTCATTTTAGACATAGTGTGTCTAGTAAGACTGGTCTACTCTTTGTTTTCTCTTACATATTTACACTTCATGATGTGTTGTCTTTATGCACACTCAGCCATCACATAGCTTCATGGGATTCACCCTTGTAAGTAAGTTTAGGTACACTTTGTATTTTTACTTTATCTTAGTATTTCACTTTGTTGTATCACTAGAATAAAGGTGGGGGTGGAATGTAGTCATATAAAATATCCAAATTGGTATTTTGAGTGTGGATTGTGATACCCAATGTATAGGTCCTTCTTACATGCTCTTGTGACCCTTATAGACACCCTTTTTCACATTACCAATCATCTATAGACTTTTAAACCCTAATTCTAGCTCAACTTGGCTCTATTTCCCAAGCTAATTTTATTCCCCTTGGTCCTAAGCTTATAAGACAAGAGCACCATACTTGGACTATAGTGTCAGACCCTAGGGTGTCTTATTTTTAGTGCTCTTATCTAATCACACTATGAGCCCAAATGGTCAATTTTATTTGATTCCTATCCTTCATCATGTAGACCTAGTGCAAATACATTTAACCCATGACCAATAGTTCCTTATAAAATCCCATCCAAAGTTCATTTATAGAGGGAGTGACAATTATTAATAAACAAGTAAGAATACAAACTACTAAAGCAAATTTATCTAGTCTCTGTATACAGTCACCCAACATAGCTACAAACATATTCAAACTCTCACACCAATCCCTAGCCACCTCAAGTACTCTCAATTTAGCATTTTTACATCTGCATCACACTATTGCACAAAGCACATCAAGTGGAAAAACTACATATGGCTTGATCCATCTTTAGATTACTTTTATGTAGTTAGCATGCCCACACAAGGGGTGTGGATCACATGTTTAGTGCATATTACACACACTAACCCCCTTTTCAAGTGATTTAAATCTCATTTATCAAGCATGATGGAGGGTTAGGGTTTAAATATTAAAATATCTCTATAATGAGTTTCATCAACATTCAAAACTTGAAATTTCATAGGTAGTCTCACATAAGAACAACACAAAGAACCCAAAAAATTAGGTCTTTGTGAGTAGTTTAGACAACAACAGTAGAAGAGGACAACCACGTCAAACCCTAGGGTGTCCTATTTTTGGTGATCATGTCCTTTCATTAAACAAAATCTAGATTTTGATTTATGACACTATCTGAGTCCTACACAACTAGTTTTAGACTTTACAACATCCATTTCAACCTATTTTAAACTAAGTTATATTTCTCTAAATTTATTACTATTTTTAGGAAGGTAAAAATAGAAAAATAAATTATACAAATTAGGACTATAATTATTGAAATATTATTTAATAATTTATTAATCCAAACCCTTAAATAATATAGAAATAAAAATCTAATATTCTCAAAAAATTTAAATCAATTTTATTGTAGGAAAAATTAGATCTAAAAAACATGAAAATATATGTTGCATTGGGATCAGAAAAGTATAGTTTTTTAATTTTCTATGGATCCATATGATCTATTAATATATAAAAGTATAATTTATGTTCTGAACTTAGGGAATCTGAGGAAAAAAAAATTGAATGAAGTGCACGTGGCACCTCTTTTCCCATCCAAGTGTCACAAAAATGACACAAGATCTAGAAAAGTTATATCTTTGGCCAAGTGTGAAGAAATATGTGGCCAAATGTTTGGAATATTAGCATGTTAATGCTGAGCACTACCATCCTAGAGAATTTCTCTATCCTCATCTAATTCTTGAAAGGAAATGAGTTATTATATTAATGGATTTTATCTCTAAATTGCCTGAATCATGGAGTAGACATGACACAATCCTTGTTGTGATTGATAAAGTAACAAAGGTTTCTCACTTCATAACAAACAACATTACAAATGATGTTTTAATTCTTATAAAAAATTGTAAAATAAGTAGTTTGCCTACATGGTATGTCAGAGGTAATATAATATTGTCAGGAATCAAATGTTGAAATCAAGTAAATGAATAATATTCTCTTGAAAAGTAGAGCAAACTCTAAATTTGAGATAAGAGATTTGATAAGTGGAGAAAACTATTGAATTGTAAAAAAAAACTATAATCTATTAAGAATCTTTACAACAAGAATTACTCCAAGTAAAATAGCATAAAAAACTATGAGAGAGAGAGAGAGAGAGAGAGAGAGAGAGAGAGAGAGAGAGAGAGAGAGAGAGAGAGAGAGAGAGAGAGAGAGAGAGAGAGAGAGAGAGAGAGAGAGAGAGAGTAACTTTAGACCAAAGAAGCATCACAAAGATGCAAGATCAAGATTATACCATATGAACATGAAAAATGAGGATAAGAAGAGCTCAATAAATAGAACTAGAGGAAAATAGAAGTTACATGTACAAGATCTAACATGTGTGCTATGTGTTCCTAATCCTCTTACAATTGAGGAGGATGTGTGTGTCATGTGGGGAGGGGAGATGAGTTACATGCAAGTAAATTCAAATCCAAAAAGTGAACTAAAAAGGTGAGTGACACCTAAAAAATGTAAAATAAAATTTATTTACAAATACAGTACATGCACATATAACCAATACTTAGGATAAACCTATAGTGAATGCAAATTATTGACCGTAAATGAAGGAATAAGCTCTAGAAAATATATTCAATACAAATTAACATTTTTATTTTTATACAAAGTAAGCTTTAAAAATCTTACGAAAGATGAAGTTGGTTATAAAAATAATAAATGGATAAATAACTTAAACATAAAAAAACTAATAAATAAAAAACTTTAGATTATAAATGATCCCAACAAACTCCCCCTTAATCCAAAGGGATATAACAAATGAATGAATTAGAGAAATGACTCTAAAGTCATCAAAGGATATCTATCAAAATTGTAAGTGGTGTACTATACCTCTAGCACTGACCAAAAATTGATATTAATCCATAAAGAAGAGCACCCCTATGAGTTTGAAAAAAATGGATAATGAACATGATCAAATCCTATTCATCCCTAGTGATCATCGTACCATACTACAGTGGAACACAATCAAACATGTTCAACTACATTGATTCACATAAGAACCCATCTAAGTGACAAACTCATACTATATATGACACATCTCCCTAATTTCCAAAAAACACTGATGACTTTTGATAACACTAAAGATTTTAGTAAACCTTATCAACTTGTATTGTCACTGACAACTGATCGAAGACCAAAAAATGCAATAGCTTCTCCTTTTATAAGGTGAGAGGCAATAAGTTATTCACCAAGAGAATCAAAATCAACTAACACTGTCTACTCTATGTCATGAATATCAATGAGAGAAATCCAAAACTAGAATTAAAAGAAAAAACACAAGTCAAAATACTGCTACTACAATAAATCCCTATCTTAAGCCTAGTAGCTTGCATAAGATAGGTGAATCACTAACCACTCAGAATATGATGTCAGGTTCATCAAGACCATAGACCTTAACTATGAGGGACATAATCCTGATCAGATGAAGTGTCTAAATATCTAGAATAATTAGAGTAACCAAAATATTTGATACTATAATGGCACACATAATTTGCTTTAGATTTCTTTTTTCATGGAAAACAAGGTCATTGAGAAGGATATACATCTACAAGATGTCCAATACCACCATATTTGAAACATTTGGGTTATTTATTGTATCTATGAGATCTAAAAAAACTTGAATCACTAGAAGAACTATGAGAAGAGTACTTGTAGTGATGTTTGTATTTGGAATATCTTGGAGAGTGTCTATGTGAATGATGTGGAGATTATCTAGATTGATGTGGAGAGTGCTTCAGAGAATGACTTGAAGAGTGTTTCAGAGAGTATTTTTGAAACTATCATTGTACATGATGATGATTTCTATGATGGGACCTATTCTTTATATAGTGAGCCTCTTTAGTAGGTGTATTCTTATTTCTTGAAAATTGTCTCTCATACTGAGTTAATAACTCACAAATATAGTCAAATGTGACACCATTAAGTGTATCACTAAGTTGGAGAATTTCAAAAAAATTGATGTATGTAAAACTAAGGTCATTCAACGTAATGGAAATCAATATGTCATTATCAATTTTACCACCATTGTGAAGTATTCTTGTTTCAATGTTTTCATGTGGGAAAGATATTCGGATACATCTTCATCAATACTATACTTGTTATTAAGCAACTTCATTAAGAGATAAATATTTTTATAGGTAGGTTGTTTATCATACAAATCCTTTAATGATTTTCATGCTTTCCATGTACTAGTTTTAACTGCTTCTATATGAATGACAACCTGTTCAGTGTAGGATGCTTTTAATAGTGTGAGTACACGCTTATCTTATTTTTGATACTCAACAAATTTTTTAGCTTCAGTTAGTGGTGTGGTCTTCTTCTCTGTGATGTCCCATAAGTTATTAAAAATGAGTGTATTCTCCATAGTCCTACTCTATTCTTTATAATTTTTAGGTGATAAATTTCCATTTTTTGAGATCAAACTTATAATTTTTGCCATGGTTCGAAGTCAAAAAATAAGTAATGTTGTCGAGGTTTTTCCTTTACCTTCGAAATAAGTTTTTATTACAAGATATTTTGGGACTTATGAAAAAGAATGTAACACTTTATACACCTTTATATCTCTAAAATTTAATGGTCCTTTCATTGTTTTATTTTATCCTTATAACCCCTTTATAAATATAATGGCAAAAAAATAATTTGACCAAAATAAATACAAATGGGATTTGATCCCTATTCCTCCTTGGTAGCAAGTGACTAACAAAATATTCTATCCAAATGGCCTTCAAAGAATTTAAACATTTGAAAGCAACAAAACGTAGTTACCGGGATTGTTTGGATGAAAAAAATTAAAAAAATACATATATGTAAAAAAAATCACCTTATTATTTTACTATTCTTTGTCATTTATTTTATGCCAAAGCAAGTAATATCCATTAATTATGAATGCCATTTTTTTTGAGTTGAAAAAATTGAGTTTCTCGATCCAATGCCAATGGATGCAAACCCTTGATTAGTGCAGGTCAATCATAAGTTGTTTAGATTGTACTCTATTTGATTTGAGGCAGAGTGGATAACAGTTTTCTAGGCATTCATTCAATGGTGTATCATGCACTCTAGCTAATGTAATAAAATAATTCCTTTAATCATGCACTACAGTCGATGTAATCATGCACTCCAGTTGGTGTATCAAAGAATTCCTCTATCACTTGAGAGAAAAAGTTTGTATTTATTCAATCAATCATCATAATTAACCTAAAATGATTAATAAACTCTCCAAGGTTGTATTCACCCATGACTTCTAGTCTCCCTTTCTTTGCATCATCATTGTACAGGGTTCAATTGAAGCACATAAAAATAATGTATCTTTCCTCCTTTAATCTTATGCTTTGATTCCATTATTGGCCATAAATGGAGGAATAAACTATAGAAAATATATTCACTACAAACCAACATTTTTATTTTTGTACAAAATAAGCTTTCAAAGGCTTATGAGAGATGAAATTAGTTATAAAACCAACAAACATGTAAATAATCTGAACATAACAAAAAAAACTAAACAAAATAATTAATAAATAACTTTGGACCATAAATGATCCCAATATAAATCAAGCTAAAATTCTCCAACACTCCCCCCTTAAACTTAAATTCAGGGTTACAAAAGTAGATAAAATATTTTACAAACAAATAAGGGAGTTGAAATTAAATAGTACTCCCCCTTAATAGAAACTTATTTTAAGAAGAATAATAATAGTCAAAAGAAGAAAGAAGAAGAAAAGGTGTTGCCAAAAATTATAAGAATGAAAGTGTGATCACCAAGAATCTCCAAGAATCCTTTTTGAATAATTTGGTTGATCCACAATAGAATAAAAGACCAACAAGAAGGAAAAAAGATCCACAAAACTTGCAAGACAAACAAGTTAATACCAATATTTCAAGTTAATTCATCAATATGCCAAAAATATAATCTACATACATAATGTAATAAAAGTAGGTGTACAACTAAGTAATTGTGAGCAAAGACAACTTCCATCATAAAATGCATAAATCTACACGAAAAAAATTTAGTCAAAAACATATTTCCTTTACAACAAAAAGCAAAGAATGAAAAAAAAGAGTTTGAGTTTAATCAAAACAGAGACAAAAGAATATGTGTCACTTACACAAGATATTTTGCATGAAGCATTAAAATAACTATTGCAAGAAGACATATTAAAGTCTCTAAATGATCTATTTTCTTTATGAATCCAAACAATCTTACCCTTAAAGGTAAGATTTAGTCATTTTTAAAAAATGCAAAGTGACATGCATGGATTTACTACAATATTTTCATGGGTATAATTTATAACATTTAGATATATGATGCTCATGTTTTTCATAATGTGTGCAAGGTTTTGCATTTTTAAACATAACCTGAGATTTAGAATCAATATAATCAAAAGAAGTTGCATTATAAATTCTTGATGAGGAGAATAATAATATTTTGAATTTATATTAGAAGTAGGTGAATTATTAAAACCAAGACCTCTAAAATTTATATTAAAAGTGGATAAAATCAGTTCAAGAATACCATCTTCACACTTACCAAACACACCACCCGAATAGCCCATATTGTGCATGATTTTTAATCCATAGTTGGTGGAAGAAGTGCACATAGGAGTTTGAGTTCGTTTAGAAATGCAAGGAGATCCATCATCATTCGAACTATTATCTTTAGTAAAAGATGTAAATTTTGCATTTAACACCTCAATAGAAGACTGTATTTT
>JARHVA010007003.1:0-47500 GCA_037957365.1 Torreya grandis
TAAATGTAAACATAACAATGCATATAATTTGTAAAATTTTGTGTTTTTGAAATATTTGAATGTTTATTATTTTGAACTGTTATATTTTTTTGTGTTTTATAAGTATAATCTATGTAAAGCAAATGAAAATAAACTATGTATAAGGAGGGAGGGAGGGAGGGAGAGAGAGAGAGAGAGAGAGAGAGAGAGAGAGAGAGAGAGAGAGAGAGAGAGAGAGAGAGAGAGAGAGAGAGAGAGAGAGAGAGAGAGAGAGAGAGAGAGGAGAGAGAGGAGAGGAGAGAGAGAGAGAGTACAAGGGTAGGAGCAATACTAATTAATGAGTCTCATGGAAGACTTTCTATATTGTGGCTTGTGTCAAAAATAGGAATGATAATCTCTCATGTAGTGTGATTTCTATGTTATAGTTGAACGTTATTTTAGTAGGAATCTGAGTATTGTTCATCATTAGAATCATAATATTATTCAACATTAAAATAATGAAATGATATAAGGACATGAATCATACTATGGATTTGAGATTTTTGATTTGTGTTTTGGAAAATTGATTTTGATTTTGACCTTTGAAATTGTGCTTGTTGTAGACATACAATGTTTTGGAGGCTATTTTGCTAGAAAACCTTGTTTTAGAATGATTTTTATCTAAGCATGATTTTGACCTTGCAATTGAAGTTCTTGTTATTTATTTAACATGTCCTATGTATCTAGATGTTTTTCCTTGATAAACTATATCTATGACTGATATAACTTAGGATGTTAAATAAAACCCAAACCTTGTTGACTGATATTATCAATTGCTATAACATGAGAAGTGATTCTTTGGGCCTATTTTCCCAAACCTTGACCATGATATTATATTTTTATAGATAATTTTGACCAAACCCATACCATATTGAATGTTTAACCTCATTTTAAATAGGTAATATTTGTTTGATTTATCTATGTTTATTGTATTGTTTCTTGTGTTGGATTATTTTCATGATTCAAAGTTTGTTTTTGTAATTACTTTTTTTTGTTTAGGTAGTTTTACCCATTATTTCATTTTTTAACCAACTCATATTTTCATAAATATTTTTAAGATTACCTTGTACACAAATAAATCATGTTTTGATATTGAATATATTTTGATTATTGTTCCTCCATTATTTACCTAGTTCTATCAGTGGTATCAGAGCCACAAAAATTGAAATTGAGGATTAAAGAGTTGGTTTGAATGAAATCTAGTTGTATGGCACTAAGGCTAAGTGCTACATATAAAAGAAACAAACTTATATGTTTTCAGTCACAACTAATAATCAATAATTAATATGAGCTATAATGAATGCATTTGATATAAATAAAACACAATTCCCAAATATGTGACTATATATGTATTTATCTATACTATACCTGGTATACTAGTCTGAATGATCTAGATTGTCCTAAAGTTAGGGTTATTGGATAATAGTTGCCTTGTAGTGGAAAATATCACCATGTGGCACCATTGTCCTAATCTAGGTGCTAATATCTATCTAGGTGCTAAGATAATCTAGGTGCAAATGAAAATAAACTATGTACAAGGAGAGAGAGAGAGAGAGAGAGAGAGAGAGAGAGAGAGAGAGAGAGAGAGAGAGAGAGAGAGAGAGAGAGAGAGAGGAGAGAGAGAGCGAGAGAGAGAGAGAGAGAGAGAGAGAGAGAGAGAGAGAGAGAGAGAGAGAGAGAGAGAGAGAGAGAGAGAGAGAGAAGGAAGTATGTCTAAGGGTAGGAACAATACTAATTAATGAGTCTCATAGAAGACTCACTATTACTATGTGGCTTGTGTCAAAAATAAGAATGATAATCTCTCATGTATAGTGTGATTGTTATGTTGTAGTTTAATGTTGTTGTAGTAGGAATCCATGAGTATTATTCATAATCAGAATCATAATAGTATGTTCAACATCATAATCATGAAATGATATAGGGAAATGCCTCATACTATGGAGTTGATCTTTTTGAGTTGTTTTTTGGAATATTGATTGTGATTTTGACCTTTAAAACTATGCTTGTTGTAGACATACAATGTTATGAAGGCTATTTTGCTAGAAAACCTTTTTTTATAATGCTTATTGGCTGAGAATAATTTTGACCTTACGACTGAAGTTCTTGCCTATTTTTTTAACATGTCCTATGTATATGGATGTTTTACCTTGATAAACTATATTTCTATGATTGATGTGCCTTGGGATGTTTAATAAAAATCAAACCTTGTTGACTGATATTATCAACTGCTATAATAGGAGAAGTCATGCATTGGGCCTATTTTCCCAAACCTTGACCATGATATCATATTATTGTAGATACTTTTGACCAAACCCATACCATATTAAATTTTTAACCTCATTTTAGAGAGGTATATTTGTTTGATTTATCTATGTTTTTTTTGTATAAATTTCTTGTGTTGGATTATTTTCATGATTCAAAGTTTGTTTGTGTAATTACTTTTTTGTTTGTTTGGGTAGTTTTACCTGTTAGTTGGTTTTTCAACCAACCCATATTTTTGTAAAAAAATTTAAGTATTACCTTGTACACACAAATAAATCATGTTTTGATATTGACTATATTTTTAATATTGTTCTTTCATTATTCACCTAGTTCTATTATTGGTATCAGATCCACACAAATTGAAAGGAAGGATTAAAGAGTTGGTTTGAATGAAATGTAGTTGTATGGCACTAAGGCTGAGCATGACATATAAAAGAATTGATTTATATGGTGCCAGTCACACATAAATATCAATAATGAATATGAGAAATAATGAATGAATATGAGCCGTAATGAATGTATTTGATCTAAATCTAAACATAATTTCCAAACATGTGACTATATATGTGTTTATCTATACTCTACCTAGTATAATAGTCTAAATGATCTAGATTGTCCTAAAGTTGGGGTTATTAGATAATAGTGCCTTATAGTGGATAGTAGCACCCTATGGCATAGTGTCCTAATCTAGGTGCTAATGTCTACCTAGTCTAATTTATGAGTGATCTAAACTAAATTCTAAGCCTATATTTTGTTCTATGTCTACCCTTGATTATGATGTCTAAAAATGACCCTATGTGCTAAAATGTGTCTTTGAATAGTAAATTATGAGCTTGATCTCTATGAGAAACCCCTATGAATGCCCCCTATTTTGAGGGTAGTTATGAAACCTATGTAAGAACTACCCTTTAAAGAAGTTACTCTGCAAAATGTGTTAGCTAGAGTCATGTTCATGATATTCCAATATAATGTACAAACATAACATTAGAATGTAAATGTATCTAAGAAAAATTAGGTAATTTAAGATGTATGTTATAACCTATCATTACAAAAGGGTGTCAAGATAGATGTAATCAATGTATATATCAAAAAATTGAGTAACTACCTAGGGGGATGGGGCATGATGTCCATCAAGGATTCCAAGTAGGAAGGGTAGATGCATGAGATACCTCATGGCATCAAAAACTAGTGTGTGTGTGTGTGTGTGTGTGTGTGCAAGCATACGCGCATGCACGCGCGCGCGTGTGTGTGTAACAATCAAATAAAAGTGTCATGGTGTATAATCATATAAGGAAGCAAACATACAAGTACATGAGGCACACAAAAGGTAATCCAATGGGCCATAATACAAGGGACATGGGCACATCACTAAATATGAATATGAAGATATACAAGGACATTTTCAAATGTACACATATACAAGAAATTTTTCATAGAGCCACATAGAAGGACATGTATCAAATGTATGCATATAGAAGCATGAAAGAACACACACAAGGGACATTATCACATGTCATAAGGCATGAAAATTGATAAGTGGCATAGAATCCAAATAACAATGGCATATTCAAATGCCCTTGAAGATTGAAGAATCATAGGAAACACAATCAAGTCTAATCTAGGAACTAAAAATGAAAGCATGTATAACTATGTAATAAAAATCTAGGTAAATAGTAGGATGCATATATATTGAGTCTAACTAGTGATAGTTGACAAAATATGAGTAGTGATTAATATCAAGATAAATCAATGCATAACTAAAATATATAGTATGTAAAGATAAAACCTGGTTATAGAAACAGTGTATGAGATGCCAACAAGTGGGAAGATGTAGCAATGTATAAACCTAGATCAGTGTTAATACCCCCAATGGGTAGATAATAGCTAGTATAAATCAATGTAGTAGACTAGAGTCCTATCTACAATCTACAAGAACTCAATAAGAACAAGTAAAGTACATGTGTATAGTAAAATTTAATGTTGTCATAAGAATTTTAGTATTTTTCATCATCAAAATCATAATATTATTTAACATCAGAATCATGAAATCCTAGAGGGAAATGCCTCGTACTGTGGAGTTGACCTTTTTGAGTTTTGCTTTGGAATTTTGATTGTGATTTTGACCTTTAAAACTTTACTTGTTGTAGACATAGAGTGTTGTGGAGAATCTTTTTCTAAAAAACCTTGTTTTAGAATGCTTGTTGGTTGAATATAATTTTTAATTTACAACTACAATTCTTGCTCTTTTTGTAACATGTCATATGTATCTAGTTGGTTTGCCTTGATAAACTATATATGTGTCTGATGTGCCTTAGGATGTTCAATAAAACCCAAACCTTGTTGACTAATGTTATCAACTGATATAAAAGAAGTTATGCCTTGGGCCTATTTTCTGAAACCTTGACCATGATATCATATTATTATTGATACTTTTGACTAAACCCACACCATATTTAATGCTTAACCTCATTTTGGAGAGGTATTTTTGTTTGATTTATCTGTATTTGTTGTATTATTTCTTGTGTTGGATTATTTTCATGATCTAAAGTTTGTTTGTGTAATGAGTTTTTTGTTTATTTGGGTAGTTTTACCCATTAGTTATTTTATCAACCAACCCATATTTTTGTAAAGTTTTTTAAGTTTACCTTGTACACAAATAAATCATGTTTTGATATTGAATATATTTTTATTAATGTTCCTCCCTTATTCACTTAGTGCTATCAATGGTATCAGATCTACACAAATTGAAAAAGAGGATTAAAGAGTTGGTTTGAATGAAATGTAATTGTATGGCACTAAGTCTGAGCACTAAATATAAAAAGAGCTAACTTATATGGTGCTAGTCACACATAACAAGAAATAATATCTTCCTAGTATAGTTTTCAAAAATTTGAAGGTGTTTTTATGTTGTGGTAGGCATAAAAGTGGATCATTTTCAAAGCCTATCAAATTTAAGAGGAATGAAAGAATTTACAAAGCCATTTTTCAATGGAAGAATTATCAAAGATAAAAAAATTGAACATATGCATTTGGTAAAAGACAATAGTATTTTTTTTAGTGTAAATTTCTAATAATTAAGAGCACAGATTTGTAGGGCCTCACAATGAGTGTGTACTTAGGTGTTACATATGGATTGAAGGAGGTTAGAGGAGAAGTTAATTATTTAAAACATGTATCCATTTTAGGGGCATTGAGTGGAACAATTACCTATATAGTGTTTGAAGGCTCTCTCTGATGCAATAAAAATGGCATTAAAGTAAGGATATCATTGAACAAATAAATTTGTAGAGTTTGACATTGTGATTTAGATAACTATAGATTTGATTTTTTTCCATTTCCAAATAGAAATTAACATGATTTCCATTTGACAATGGTGTATGACATACTAAAATAAGTTTTCAAAGTCTTTCAAACCCTAAAATCAGACATGGAAAGAGAGGAACTATTGTTTTCATGTGTAAAGTGAAAAATTAGGTAAATTTTTTTTTTGTGCATTTATATTTTTATTATTTCACATTATAAAATCAAGAACATATTAAATACTTTGACTTTATGTTTTTAAGTTGTCTAATAGGGAGAGGGACAAGTAATATTTTGTAAGTCACTTACAATAGGTAAGTTTAGGATTCAAAACCCATCGATATTATTTTTTTGTCAAAATTAATTTGTGACATTATTTTTTATAAAGAAGTTATAAGGATAAAATGAGATTTTCATTGAAAATGGTGATATAAGGGTATAATAGGAGTTATAAGGTGTATTTTTTTGACAAAATACAAAAATATTTTTATTCTTGTAAACATAAGCTATTTTTTAAGGTAAAGGAAAAACCTCAAATAGCGTTTCCTTTTTCTTAATTTTCTTGTACTTTTAGTATCATGGCTAAAATTGTTAGTCTCTTTTATAAAAATGGTAAATTATCACTTAAAAACTACAAAGAATGGACCGTGAACATGGAAAATACACTTATTTTTAATGATTTGTTAGAAATAATAGATAAATAAACCATACCACTCACTAATCCCACAAAGTTGGTTAAATACCAAAAACATGATAAACGTGCACTTGCACTATTAAAATCATCTTGCACTAGTGATTATTCACACTAAAGATGTTAAATCTGGGGAATGGAAAGCATGGAAAATGTTAAGAGAATTATATGACAAATAACATACATACAAAAAATTGACCTTATGAAACTTTTGAACAATAAACTGGCAGATGATGAAGATGTCTTTGAATATCTTTCACACATGAAAACTTTAAAATAAGAGCATTATACTACATGGGGAAAAATTGATGAGACATGTTTATTTCTATCAAATTGAATGGGCTTAATTATACATACACAAATTTTGTTGAGATACTATAGTTTAGTGATAAGCTTAATGGTAACCTATTTGACTCCATATGTGAGTTATTGACTCAACATAAGAGATAATTTGCAAAGAAGAAAAATATGCCTATTGAAGAGGCTCACTATGTAAAGAATAGGTCCCATGATATAGATCATCACCATGTAAAATGAAATTTTTATAAGCATTCTTTGAAACACTCTTAGTGACATTATCCACATCATTCTCAATGATTTCCATAGCATTCACATCAATACTCTCTAGGGTCTTCCAAATGCAAACATCACCATAGGCATTCTTATCAATCCTATAGTTCTTCAAGTGATTAAACTTCTTTTAGATCTTTTTATCACTAGAAATATCCACAATTTTTCAATGTGGTGCTATTGGACATCTTAAAGATGTCTATAATTCTCAATGACCTTGATCTCCACATAAAAATAAAGTTGAGGCAAATTTTGTGGATCATTCTAGTGGTAGATCTTCTAGTTACTCCAATTATTACAATTATTTTAACATTTATTTTGATTATAAGGCATCTTATATGGTTGAGGTCTATGGTCCTGATGGACCTAACACCATATTTTTAGTGCTTAGTGATTCACCCATCTTGTGTGAGCTAATAGGCTCAAGACTAGGATTTCTTGTAGTATAAATTTTTTGGCTTGAACATGTAGGCACACATCGTGTAGGGAAGAGGTGTGAATAGGCTGATTAGGGGTATTATTGATAGCTTTATAGGTCACCTCATATTATTGAGAAATGATATCTTAGATAGAGCTAAAGGGAATGTAACTATCACCCTCATGGAGATGAGGAGGATGAGGAAATTGTTTCATGTGCATAAGATATGACATTGAAGCTTGAAACATAATTGATAGCTTATGTATTGAATACTTTATGTGTGTATGAATTTTATTGCTAAAGGAATTCCACATAGGAAAGAGATAACATGTTATGATACATGACATTTATTACTATTGATATAAAAAACCATCTATACATGTGTTTATGTCTTTTCTGATTTCATTCTGAATTAAAGGGAATAAACATGAAAATGAAAGTATTAAACTTTGCAATATAAAGTTATTAATTTATTATGTCATTATGATCATGATTATATGAATTATAATATATATGAATATGAAATTTTAGTATATATATAAAAGGATACAAACCCTAAATGTGTCTAGTGTTAGGGTTTTTTGAATCTAGGATTTTTTTGTAATAATTTAATCTAGATATTAAATAAATTGAAACCCTAATGTGAAATTGATTTAATTTAGCTACGTTTTCTTTAAAAAATAAAAAAAATAGAATTATGCAGCCCTAAATTTATTCAATAAAGTTTAGATGAATTCAAGTTAGGGTTTGAATAAATATTCTAAGTAAGATGGGTCCACCAAACAATTTAACCTTGTAGGGTTTTACAATGAAAATGCTATGTTTGGTTAAGGGATTGAGATTCCTAAATAAATTAAATAAATATGCAATAATTAAGTACTAATTTTTTATGAACTTGGATTTTTTTGAATTTATAATAATAGAAACAAATAGAGACTTAACTAAAATTTGACTATCGTAGATGATTTGGGTTCTAAAATTTAAGATTTGGGTAGTAGTCTATGTCATCAATAAGATTCTGATATTCATCTATTCACTAGATATTAGTCCCTAGTTTGGACAGTAGCACCATCTATGTGTAGTGTCCTCAATGTGGCACTAATATACCTTTTATGGGGACTATTACTATTTTGGATGATCACCTACACCTATATTTATATGTTTTGTTCTTATATGACCAAAACTTGTAACTGTATATTGTGCTTATAAAACTTGATTCAGTGTACAAACCCTAATCTCCTTGAGAGTATGGCATAAGCAATAATTTTGTGTGTATTATTAGGAAGGATCAGACATCCTCAATACCTCATTATGTATATATTTTCCTACATCCCAATATTTTGAGGTGGGATCAAGTTTGATTTAGTTCTCCCACCTAGTTCTTGATGTATGTGAAAGTGAATGTTAGAATGAGAGTGGTTGTGGATGCATTGAATGTGATTGAGCTTTGAAATGCTTCAAAATTTGACTTAGGTCTATTTTAGATGGTATTATGAAGAAAGTAGGGAATAATAGGGATGAAATACATTGATTTTTCACAACTTTGTCTTTTGTTTGAATAGTTTTTGCATCTATTTTATATTTAATGAATAGAAGTGGATTAAACTTGTATTTATAGAATTTTATTTTTTGTGTAGATAGGAAAAAGAGCTTAGGTCCACCTTGGGATGGGAACACATTTTAAAAACTATCTGTTAGGAAGAGTTAGCGATCAGGAAAATATTGAATAGTTGGGGACACTAGCACCATGTGGTTGTAGTATCCAAATGTTATTCTAATGTCCACTTGGTAGACTATTGAGAAAGTAGGGATGGGGTCTGATATGACAATTCTAGGACTATGTCATGACTAGTTGTATGTGATTGTGCTTTTCTGAATGAATGGAAATGTAAGTCTAATTCATAAAGATAGGTCTATGGCTATCCTAGGGACAGGTTAGCTCAAAATAAACTCTTATCATCTATTTACCACTTTTACGTGATTATAATTATATATTACATATATGATTCTTGAATAAATATTAATTCATATAGATGACCCTCATTTTTAAATTAATGTATAAGTAGGTTACATTTGAGTTAAGCATTCCTTTGTTGATGAATGTTCTAGCTCTTATTTTTCCACTTTTTAGCTTTGTTGAGGTCAACATACCCCCATTTATAAAAAATGGGGACCCATGTGTCAAATTGTGCAAATTTGTAACTCAAAATTAAAAATATAGTTGATCAGAGTGTCATTAGCATGATTTCACATTATTTTTATTCTAATATCATCCACACTATGGTCCAACTGAATTATTTGTTCATGGTTCTGGTTTAATATTATCTAAAGTTCTATCATTGGATATTTGTGTTTCAGGTTATAGGTTTAAAAGAGCCTATGTAGGGTTGAACATGATTAGGGTTTTTGTGTTTTGATGTTAAATTGATCTTTTTTATTTGGTCTATAATTGATTAATTAAATCCATATTTTTGAAACCCTGGCCTAATGTTATACCTGGGCCTTTTAATTTTAATTTAAATTTAACAAGAGATTTTTATATAATTTTAATCAAGGACAAATTAATCATACCATGGACTTAGTTTAATTTTTATCCTAAGGCTTGGTCATGTTTTTCAACACAACCAAACCTTAACCTAAAAATCCTACCTTGTTCTAAATAGTTGAATGGTCCCTTTGTTATAAAGCTTAGCCTAAATCCTTATCTTAAGGTTTATCATATCTATTAATATGATGAAAACCCTAGACTATGCCTTTATGATACATCCTTTTATTTTTATGAGGCCCTTTTATTATGTTCCTAGTCTTAGTCCATAATCTCCATGCCTTGGTCCCTTTTAATTCATGGGGTCCCTTTTAATACATTTAGAACTTAGCCTAATCTTTTTATCTTAAGTCCTTTATATATGTTTCTTGAGCCTAACTTAGTATTTCCATTGACTACAAGGACCAATCATGTTTAACTAATTGGATCCCAATCGACAGTCCACATTTTCTCACACTAGATTAATATAATGGTGTGTATCAATTAAACATTTTAATGAAGCTCTGAGGCTATCAAGGTGGTGACAAGTGTCACCATTTCATTTAAATGGTATTGAAGACCCAAAGGTGGTCCACTTCTTGGATCAAGATCCAACAACATGCATTCATCCGAATGAGATCAATTTGATGGAGCAAGATCAACATAAACTTTTTAATGGAGTTTCAAAGGCCTATAAAACTACCAAGTGGCATAACTTTAGGGCCTAGTACACATTAAAGACTGAGTACCTTTTATAAATTAATGGAGGCCCACATTGATTCATACCTACTCAATCAAATAGAGTGAGATCATGTTGAATTATCAAAGGTTCTATGGGACTGCCAAGTAACACAACCTCAGATCCCAATATAAAGAGAATAGAAGCATTGAGTAGTCAACATGTGGTGCATACAAAGTGTAAAACAAACCAAAAAATGAAAAATGATAGGCTTGGTAAAAAATACCCATAACATGTTTAAAATTGATAGTCATGTAACCATCAAAGATGTTCTTATGGATGTCAAATGATGGTTAGATGGAAATTAATTTTAACATAGAAGATAGTCCCCATAACATGTTTAAAATTGGTGATCACGTGACCATCAAAGATGTTCCCATAGCTATCAAATGATGGTCATGTAGATGTCAATTCTAACATAGTAAAGAGCCTTGATTACATGTTTAAAATTAATAGTCACATGACATTCAAATACATTCATAAAAATGTCAAATTATGGTTATGTGGACATCAATTTTAAGATAGTTATTTGGATCCAAATTCAAAGTAAACGGTCATATTTTAAACTATGTTGAATAGAATGACACATGGATGCCATGTAATTACCATGTCAAATCCATGTGAGTAAATCAAAGACTTGATATAATTATTAATATAAATGTTGGGATCTAATCTCAAGATGTCTAATCTCATGACTACCATTAGAGCACTGTTAATGCCTTGGTGGGGCAAGGACCATAACCAAACCTTGTGAGCATTATGATTGGCCCAAGGGGAGCTGAAGTGTTGCATAGGTAAAGATAAGTCAAGATAGAGTCCATTGGTGAGAATTTTAAAAGGGATTTTAACAAATAATGATGGGGGACCTCTCCTATATCCTCAAGCAGCTTGAATATGGGACCATGCTTGTATTGGGTAAAATAAAAAACCAATGAAGACCGTACAATAGTAACTCAAAACTTCATTAACTAGTGGGTCCCAAAGTTAGATGAAATAAGAATGTTATTTATGTAACCAATATTATATAGTATTTTGAAATGGAATATTTTGTTTATAAAGGCATTTGTTGTTTATAAAACACACTACTTACAAGATCAGTCAAAAGGGAAAGTCTAGTGTATTTATAGAACATTTGTGGAAATGATAGGTGCCCTTACACTTGTAATTTTTTAATTGGTTATGAATGATCGACATGATTCCTTGCATCTTATAAAAGGAACATTGTCAATTGTAAAAGAGGAGGGAGTTCTTAGAGAAAAATTACTTTGTAAACTTTTTTTAACAATTAATAAAATCAAGGAATTCTACAAAGATTATCTAGTATTTACTTATATTTATTGTTATCATGGCTTCTTTCTTAGTTGTTTGTTTTGATTTCTATATTTGAATGGTTATTATTAATTCTTGGTGTGTATATTTTATTATAGATTTGTTAACTTGTGACAATGCTAGGTTGACTAAAATTCCTTTGGTTCATTTTGTTTTCTTACTCTTCTTGCATTTGGGCTAATTTTGTTTGCTTGCGGGGGTAAATATTTAAATTGAACCTCATTCTTATTTGGATTATTTCCACCTTCCTTATGGGTTTGTCTGATGTGTGATAGGATTTGGGCTTAAGATGTTTCATGTTATACATTAGTTAAGTGCATGCCTAGATGATATTTGAACTTTCTTGTGATGTTTGGAATGAAGATCAACAACATCTCTTTCTTCCCTACCCTTCCTTTTGCTCCTTTTTTAATAAAATCACTTTAGTTTATCCTTCCATTATAAATATCCATCTTATCTTTTTTCTTAGATTAGTTATTTATCATAATTCACCATCTTTAGCATAATATACTACCTATTTTACATAGATATACTATTTGGCCACAGTTGCTCCCAACCACCAAACATTAAAAATATTATGAAATAGTCACTTGTTATGCCTCTGTTTCATCAAAGATAATAGGGTTATCATAACTTTAAACTCATGTGTTGAGTTCTTATGAATTCTAAAATAAGAAGTGTTTCCTAAACACTTTGGACACCTATGATACACATTTAGGCATCAATAGGAGGAGCTTTGTTGGTGCTATAAGGAGGGCCCTTAGTCAAATCTTTGTGACTTTGTAGAATCTTTGCTATTTTTGGTGTGTTTTGATCAAATATTGGTGTATTCTTTACATATTTATGTTCCTTTGAGCACAATTATGTGAATATCATTGATATTAATTATTTTAAACAAGTCTTTGGGATTCATTTTGCCAAATATTGACATTATTAGAAGATACATGGATATTCATGCAAAGGTAGTTCAGGATTTGTGTATTTTCATGTTTAAAAATTCAAGATCATAAGCTAGAATTACCCAAGGTAAGGGTTGGGTGAGTGAAATTCCAAAAGTCTCAAACATTTCACCTATTCTAGGTACTCATGTGTTCAAGATATGTCTTGGATAGGTGGTTCTTCAATCAATGTGTTAGGTATAGTACATGATCTTCTTTAAAATATTGAAAGGTATTTTCCTTCTTCCAATCTTAATAGTGTTGTCATTATTCAAGATCAAATTAAATCATTTAAGGATGATTTAATATTTTTAAATGTATTTCATTATGATGTAGCATGTAGATTGTTTATATTCACTTTTAGATATTTCTCATATGATTGGTTTCTCAACCTTCCATAAAACTACATTACCAATTGGGATGACTTTAAAAATGTCTTCATTGATCAATTTGGCAAAATTATTAGTCCATGTGTCCTATATCAGTAGTTAACCACGATTAAAAAGGATGTTATGAGACCATTAAAGCCTTTAATGTAAGGTTCCAAAAAATATTTAGTAGAACCATATCCCCTTATAAACCTAATAAGTCTTTAGTTTTAGAAATTTATAAGGATGTTATAGACCCCATGACCTTCATGTTCCTGAAAAGGTATCTTCTAGTCATAAAACAATTAACCCAATCCTAATCTAGAGTCATAATTATTAATGACCAAATGTAACCACAAGGTTAAATGGTGTATTCCATACCCAACTCAAATTGGCCCATCATGAATTTCATTCCTAGTATACCTACTTTAACACTAGTTTAGAAACAATTTCCCTTGAGTCATACATATCTTGGAAAAAGCTAGAGTTCTTAAATGGCACTACAAGTGGATCTCATCCATAAATCCATAGAAATCTAGTACCCATAGCTAGTAGTAATGATCCAATTTGTGGGCATGAGATGGAAAAAAATTAAAGTGACTTTATATTATAAATGGTCCAAAAATTGAGCACTGACTTTCTTCAGTTGTAAAAACAAGTAAGAAATATAAGGGAAGGCTCTAATATGAACTACATTTCTCAAAGGTTTAATAGACCTCCAAATATGGTAGCCAAAACATTAGAAATAACCTAATTAAGACATTATTCCAAGGTTCAGTAGACCTCTAATCATGGTATCCAAAACCTTAGAAATAACCTAATGAAGACATCAATCCAAGGATACTAGTCGAGCTACCATTATTAAGTAAAAATAATATAAGCCAGTATTTATCTATAGATGAGGTAAAACTAAGACTCCTAATATAGAGTAGAATAATTTGGGAAGAATATTATTGGGTCTAAGATTCATATCTTCAATCCATGCATCTAAGAATGTTGATACTAGACCAAGTTACATCACCTACAGGACATAAGCGTACAAGTGCTCTATCCACAAGAAGAGGCCATTGAATGGAATTAATAATGCTTCAAGGTTTTGTAGTAGACTAAATAATTCTCCTTTTTTTTAGAGGTGAGTACTTTGTGGGGTTAGTGTAGGTCGTAGTTTCATTTCTTTCTTGTTTATTTACTTCCTATCCCTTATTTGCATATAGTGCTTGTTTATATTTATTTATTTTCTCTTGCTTTGTTCCTTGATTTTTAATAAGTAATTTTGGACAAGTTTTATCTCAATTTTTATCTAATTTCTCAAGATATTCATATTTTTAAAATGCAGATATGACTTCTCAATATTGGTTGATCATGGATTGTTGAAATATGAGCTTGATGTTGTAGTTTAGAGAAGCTAGAAAATATTGATGAATAAGTTAATTGTTCCTTAATATTTTAAACCTTATTCTGATCTAAGCTTAGTTTTAATAAGGATTTCACATGTAAGATGAAATCTTAAACTATTAGGACATAATCATGCTTGCACTTCAAAAATATTTAATGCTTGGGACAAAGTTTACAGCCAAGGATGATTGTCTAAAATTCAAACACTTGACCAAATTCCTAAACCTAGCTAACCTATTTTTCAACCTTTACTAGAAAGCTAAAAATGATTTGAAAAATATAAAAATAAGAGTGTATTTAAAAACCAAAATCTTTCTAAATTAAAGGTGATTTTGGTAATCTCCATTAGGGTTATGGATGCCTAGCTAGTAGTAGAGCAAGGCCTTGAGTAGAGCCAAAGGCAAGTCTATCAGGGATATGGATGCTTGGATGGTAATAGATAAATTTACAGACCTTACTTGAGCTAGATCATGGTTATTAATGAATATTTTAACATGGATAAAGTCAATGTTAATGATTAAAGTCAAAAACTAGGAAGTTGTTCTCTAAATCCTTTGGCAATCAGTACGTGAAATCAAAGCACACAAACAATGTGATTAAGGTTTTGATGTTTGATCCTAATTCTACATTTGAAAGATTTATTCTAACATTAAATTGATCTTAATAATGGTGCTTGATCAAATGGAATAAGTAACTTAATTATTAGTTTAAATTAGAATCTTTAAATTCTAACATATTACTATGTTTTCCCTAGAAGTTGCCATTTATTAAGGTCAACATAGCCCCATTTCTAAAAAAAGAGGACCCATGTGTCAAATTGTGAAAATTTGTAACTTGAAATTAAAAAACCACCTGATTAGAGTGTCACTAACATGATTACACATTATTTTTATTTGAATATCATCCACATCATGGTTCGACTGATTTATTTTTTCATGGTTTTGGTTTAATCTTATTTAAAGTGATAACATTAGATATTTGTGTTTCAAGTTGCAAGTTTAAAGGAGTCTATTTGGGATTGAACATGCTTAGGGTTTTTGTGCTTCAATGTTAAATTGATTTTTTTCCTTAGTCTATAAGTGATTAATTAAATCCATATTTTTAAAACCCTAGCCTAATGTTTTACCTAAACCTTTTAATTTAAATTTAAATTTGATGGGAGATTTTTATTTAATTTTAATCAAGGATATATTAATCATACCATGGACTTAGTTTAATTTTTGTCCTAAGGCTTGGTCATGTTTTTCAACACAACCAAACCTTAAATTTGCATCTTATAAAAGGAGATTGTAAAAGAGGATGGAGTTCTTAGATCCAAATTACTTTGTAAATTTTTTTGAGAAATTAATATAAGTAAGGAATTCTATAAAGATTGTCCAGTATTTTCTTGTATTTGTTGTTATCATGGCTTCTCTCATAGTTTTTTATTTTGATTTCTATATTTGAATAGTTCTTATGAATTATTGGTGTGTATATTTGATTGTAGAGATATTAACTTGTGCCAATGCTAGGTTGACTAAAATTCCTCTATTTTATTTCATTTTCTTACTCTTCTTGCATATGAGCTAATTTTGTTTAATTGCAGGGGTAAATATTTAAATTGAACCTAGTTCTTATTTGGATTATTTCCACATTCCTTACGGGCTTTTCTTATGTGTGATAGGATTTGGGCTTAATATTTTTCATGTTACACATTATTTAAGTGCATACCTAGATAATATTTGAACTTTGTCATGATGTTTAGAATGAATATTAACAACATCTCTTTCTTCCCTACCCTTCCTTTTTCTCCCTTTTTATTAAAATCACTTTAGTTTAGCTTTCCATTGTAAATATCCATCTTATATTTGTTATTAGATTAGTTCTTGATCATAATTCACCATCTTTAGCATAATATACTACCTATTTTACATAGATTTACTATTTGGCCACAGTGGCTCCCAACCACCAAACATTAAAAATATTATGAAATAGTCACTTTTTATGCCTCTATTTCATCAAAGATAATAGGATTATCACAACTTAAAACTCATGTGTTGAGTTTTTAGGAATTCTAAAATGAGAAGTGTTTCCTAAACACTTTGGGCACTTGTGATACACATTTAGGCATCAATAGGAGGAGCTTTGTTAGTGCTATAAGGAGGACCCTTAGTCAGATCTTTGTAAATTTACAGAATCTTTGCTAGTTTTGGTGTGTTTTGATTAAAGATTGGTGTATTCTTTGCAGATTTATGTTCCTTTGAGCATAATTATGTGAATATCATTTATCTTTATGGTTTTAAACAAGTCTTTAGGCTTCCTTTTAACAAAGATCAACATTATTTGAAGATACGTGTATATTCATGCAAAGGTAGTTCATGCTTTGTGTATTTATTATGTTTAAAAATTCAAGATCACAAGCTAGAATTACCCAAGGTAAGGCTTAGGTGAGTGAAATTCCCAAAGTCTCAAACACTTCACCTATTCTAGGTACTCATGTGTTCAAAATATGGCTTGGCTAGGTGGTTCTTCAATCAATGTGTCAGGTATAGTACATGATCTTCTTTGAAATCTTGAAATTTATTTGCCTTCTTTCAATCCTAATAATGTTGTCACTATTAAAGAGCAAATTAAATCATTTAAGGATGCTTTAAGATTGTTAAATGTATTTCATGAAGATGTATCATGTAGATTATTTCCATTCACTTTTAGAGATGTTGCATATGATTAGTTTCTCAACCTTCCATAAAACTACATTACCAGTTGGGATGACTTTAAAAATGTCTTCGTTGATCAATTTGGAAAAATTATTAGTTCATGTGTCCTATATCAATAGTTAACCACAATTAAAAGGGATGTTAATGAGACCATTAAATCCTTTAATGTAAGGTTCCAAAAAATATTAGTAGAACCATATCCCCTTATAAACCTAATAAGGCTTTAGTCTTAGAAATTTATAAGGATGTTATAGATCCCATGACCTTCATGTTCTTGAAAAGGTTTCTTCTAGTCATAAAAACATTAACCCAATCCTAATCTAAATTCATAATTATTAATGAACAAAATTAACCACAAGGTCAAATTGTGTATTCCATAGCCAATTCAAATTGGCCCATCGTGAATGTCATTCCTAATATACCTGCTTTAACACTAGTTTAGAAACAATTTCCCTTGAGTCATACATATCTTGGCAAAACCTAGAATTCCTAAATGGCACTATAAGTGGATCTCATCCATAAAACCATATAAATATAGTACCCATAACTAGTAGTAATATTCCAATTTGTGGGCATGAGATGTCAAAAAATTAAAGTGACTTTATATTATAAATGGTCCAAAAATTAAGTGTTGACTTTCTTTAGTTGTAAAAACAAGTAGGAAATATAAGGGAAGGCTCTAATAAGAACTAAACTTCTCAAAAGTTCAATAGACATCCAAAAATGGTAGCCAAAACCTTAGAAATAAACTAATGAAGACATAAGTCCAAGGTTCAATAGACCTCTAATCATGGTATCCAAAACCTTAGAAAGAACCTAATGAAGACATCAATCCAAGGATACTAGTCAAGCTACCATTATTGAGTAAAGATAATATAAGCCAATATCTATTTATGTATGAAGTAAAACTAAGAGTCCTAATACAAAGTAGAATAATTTGAGAAGAATATGATTGGATCTAAGATTCATATCTTCAATCCATGCATATGAGAATGTTGATACTAGACCAAGTTACATCACCTATAGGACACAAGAATACAAGTGCTCATATCCACAAGAAGAGGCCATTGAATGGAATTAATCATGATTCAAGGGTTTGAAGTAGACTAAATAATTTTCCATTTTATCTTGGAGGTAATTACTTTATGGGGTTAGTGTAGGTCTTAGTTTCATTTCTTTCTCATTCTTCATTTCTTGCTTTTTTCCTTCATGTCCCTTATTTGTATATAGTGCCTATTTATATTTATTTGTTTTCTCTTGCTTTGTTCCTTGATTTTTAATAAGTCTTTTTGGACAAGTTCTATCTCAGGTTTTATCTAGTTTCTTAGGATATTCATATTTCAAAAATGCAGGTATGACTTCTCAACATTGGTTGATCATGGATTGTTTAAATATGAGCTTGATGTTGTTGTTTAGAGAAGCTAGAAAAGATTGATGACTAAGTTGATTTTTCCTTAATATTTTAAACCTTATTCTAATATAATTTTATTTTTAATAAGGATTACATATGTAATATAAAATCTTAAACTATTAGGACATAGTCATACTTACACTTCAAAAATATGTAGTGATGGGACAAAGTTTATAGCCAAGGATGATTGTCTAAAAATCAAACACTTAACCAAATTCCTAAACCTAGCTAACCTATTTTCCAACCTTTACTAGAAAGCTAAAAATTATTTAAAAAATATAAAAATAAGAGTGTATTTAAAAACCAAAATCTTTCTAAAGCAGAGGTGATTTTGGTAATCTCCATCAGGGCTATGGATGCCTAGCTAATAGTAGAACAAGGCCTTGAGCAGAGCCAAAGGTAAATCTATCAAGGATATGGATTCTTGGTTGGTAACAAAGAAATTAACAAGCCTTCCTTGAGATACATCATGGTTCTTAATGAATATTCAAACATGTTAAAATTTAATGTTAATGATTAAATTTAAAAACTTGGAGGTTGTTCTCTGAATCCTTTGGCAATCAATAAGTGAAATCAAAGCACACAAACAACATGATTGAGGTTTTGATGTTTGATCCTAATTCTACATTTACATGATTTATTCTAACCATAAATTTATCTTAATAATGGTGCATGATCAAATGGAATTAGTAACTTAATTATTAGTCTAAACTAGAATCTTTGAATTATAACATATTACTATGTTTCCCTTAGAAGTTGTCATTTATTAAGGTCAACATAGCCCCATTTCTAAAAAATGGGGACCCATGTGTCAAATTGTTCAAATTTGTAACTTTAAATTAAAAAATCACCTGATTAGAGTTTCATTATCATGATTACACATTATTTTTATTTGAATATCATCCACAACAGGGTTTGACTAACTTATTTTTTCATGGTTTTGGTTTAATATTATTTAAAGTGATAACATTGGATATTTGTGTTTCAAGTTGTAGGTTTAAAGGAGTCCATTTAGGGTTGAACATGTTTATGGATTTTGTGATTCAATGTTAAACTAATCTTTTTTACTTAGTCTATAATTCATTAATTAAATCCATATTTTTAAAACCCTAGCCTAATGATTTACCTGGGCCTTTTAATTCAAATTTAAATTTGAGGGGAAATTTTTATTTAATTATAAGCAAGGATAAATTAATCATACCATGGACCTAGTTTAATTTTTTCCTAAGGCTTGGTCATGGTTTTCAGCACAACCAAACCTTAACCTAAAATTCCTAGCTTGTTCTAAATAGTTGTATGGTCCCTTTGTTATAAAGCTTAGACTAAATCCTTATCTTAAGGTTATCATATTTATTAATATGATGAAAACCCTAGACTATTCATTTATGATACATCCTTTTATTTTTATGGGGTCCTTTTATTATGTTCCTAGCCTTGGTCCATAATCTTCATACCTTAGTCCCTTTTAATTCATAGGGTCTCCTTTAATATGTTTAAAACTTAGCCTAGTATTTTTATCCTAAGTCCTTTATATATGTTTCTCGATCCTAACTTAATATTTCCATCGATTGTAGGGACCAATCATGTTCAACTAATAATATCCTAATCTATAGTTTACATTTTCTCATACCATATTGATCTAATAATGTGTAATGAGTCAACATTTCAATGAATCTCTGGCACCAGTGAGGTGGTGACAAGTGTCACCATTTCATTTAAATGGTATCAAGTAGCCAATGTTGGTCCACTTCTTATATTGAGATCCAAAAACATGAATTCATCTAAATGAGATCAATCCAATAGAGTAAGATCAACATAGATTTTTCAACAGAGTTATGAAGGCCCATGGGACTACCAAGTGACACGATGTCATGGTCTAATACACATTAAATACCAAGCACCTTTTATAAATCAATGACCCATATTGATTCATACCTACTTGATTAAACATAATGAGATCACATTAAATTGTCAAAGGTTCCATGAGACTACCAAGTGGCACAACCTTAGAGACTGATATAAAAAGCATATAAGCACCAAACAGTCAAAAAGTGGAATACATAGAGTGTAAAACAAACCAAAAATGATAAGTGATAGGCTTATAAAATATTCCACATACATGTTTCAAATTGATGATCATACGATCATCAAATACGTTTTTATGGATGTCAAATGATGGTCACACAGACATCAATTTTAACATAGTAGATAGTCCCCATAATATGTTTAAAATTGATGGTCACATGACCATCAAAGATGTTCTCGTGGATGTTAAATGATGGTTGTGTGTATGTCAATTTTAACATATTAAAGAGCCTCAATCACATGTTTAAAATTGACAGTCACATGACCATCAAGGACATTCACATAGATGTTAGATGATAGTCACATGAACATCAATTTTAAGATAGTTGTTTGGATCCAAATTCAAAGGAAATAGTCATATTCTAAATAGTGTTGAATAGAATGACATGGGGACACCATGGAATTGCCACATCAAAGCCATGTGAGTAAATAAGAGACCTGATGGACCTAGTAATGTAAGGGTTGGGATCTAATCTCATGATGTCTAATCTCATGATTGATATTGGAGTACTATTAATACCAGCTAGATTAGTTTCATGATCTAAAGTTTGTTTGTGTAATTACTTATTTATTTGTTCAGGTAATTTTACCCATTAGTTGGATTTTTAGCCAACTCACAATTTATAAAGATTTTTAAGCTTGTCTTGTACACAAATAAATAATGTTTTGATATTTAATATATTTTGATTATTGTTCCTCCATTATGCACCTAGTTTTATCATCTTATTTTGATTGTGATTTTGGCACCTATTATTATTCTAAATTATGCTTTGGTAACCATTTTTGTATTATTTATCAATTTAACCTTTTTAGAATTAGTAGATGTGCCATTGTATGTTATGTGAATGAAGTTTCACTGTGTGATTCATCTATATCCATGATCTATTGTATTTTCCTTTTCAATGCTAAACATGAATTAGTGTGGTGCTCATGCATTCTATGATATGCAAACAAATAGTCAGATCTCCTCATTGAATGTAGAGGACGTAGGTTGATAAACTTAGCTTTAATAATTTCCCTTAGTTTCTCACTTGAAATCTTATTTAACCTTTGAATTATTTTTGAATCCCTAGTTGTGGGTGTATTTTTTTGTGATTTCATGTTCTAATATGTAATATTATTTTCCATAAATTGACTAGTTGAAGATGAATAAACATGATTTACACTATTGTGCCCTAGAGGCCTTTGTCTTGTGAATTTTTTTCTAATGTTTTAGTAGTTTATTTTGATTTTTTAAACCTATAATTGTCTTTCTCATACTGATAAGTTGATCACATAGAGTTACACAAGTGTAAACCTTAGTTATTTCTATTTGAACATGTAGGCACACACTTTGTAGGGAAGAGGTGTGAATAGGCTGAGTAGGTGTATTATTGATAGTTTTATAGGTCACCTCATATCATGGAGGAATTATATATTGGACCTAGTTAGAATTAAAGTAGCTATCACCCTCATGGAAATGAGGAGGAGAAGGAGATTATTTCCTATGTATAAGATATGACAATGAAGCTTGAAACATAGTTGATAGTTTATGTGTTGAATCCTCTATGTGTGTATGCATCTTATTATTAATATAATTACACATAGGAGAGAGATAACATGTTATGATATATGACATATATTGCAGTTGATATAAAGTATCATCTATACATGTGTCTATGTCTTTTCTAAGTTCATTCTGAATTAAAGTGAATAAACATGCAAATGAAAGTATTAAACTTTGCAATACAAAGTGATTAATTTATTATGTCATTATGATCATGATTATATGAATATGAAATTTGAGTATATATATAAAAGGATACAAACCCTAAGTGTGTCAATGTTAGGGTTTTTTGAATCTATGGTTTTTTTATAACAATTTAAATTAGATATTAAATAAATTGAAACCCTAATGTGAAATTCATTTAATTTAGCTAGGCTATCTAAAAAAATCAAAAAATTATAAGTATACAGCCCTAAATTTATTACATAAATTTTAGATGAATGCAAGATAGGTTTTGAATTAATATTCAAAGTAATATGGGTTCACCAAATGATTTAACCTTGTAGGGTTTTACAATAAAAATCCTATGTTTAGTTAAGGGATTGAGATGCCTAAATCAGTTAAATAAATATGTAATAATATATTACTAATTTGTTATGACCTTTGGCTTTGTTTGAATTTATAATAATATAAATAAATATAGATAAGTAGATACTTAACTAAAATTTGACAGTCATAGATGATCTAGGTTCTAAATTTTTTGATCTGGGTAGTAGTATGTGTCATCAATAGGATTTTGATATGTGTGTGTTCACTAGATAGTAGCACCATCTATATGTAGTTTCTTAAATGTGTCACTAATATCCATTTTGTGGGACTATTCCTATTTTTGAGGAGCACCTGTGCCTGTGTTTGTATTTTCTGTTCCTATATGACCAAAGCTTGTAACTCTATATTCTACCTAAGAAAACTTGATTTGATGTGCAAACCCTAATCTCTTTGAGAGTATGGCATAATTAATAATTTTTTGTTTGTTATTAGGATGAATTAGACATCTTCAACACCTCTTTATGTAGATATTTTCTTACATAGAAATATTTTGAGGTGGGATCAAGTCTGTTGTAGTTCTCCCACCTAGTGTTTGATGTATGTACAAGTGAATGCTAGAATGAGAGTGCCCATAGATGCATTGAATGTGCTTGAGCTTTGAAATTTTTAAAAACTTGACTTATGGATGTTGTAGATAGTATTATGAAGAAAGTATGGAAGAATATGGATGAAATACATTATTTTTTCACAACTTTGTCTTTGGTTTGAAAGTTTTTGCATCTTTTTTATATTTAATGAATAAAAGTGGATTAGACTTATATTTTTAGGGTTATATTGCTTATGTGGATAGGAAAATGATCTTAGGTTAATGTTAGGATGGGAACACATTTTTAAAAGTATCTATTTGTAAGAGCTAGGGGTAAGTACAATAGTGAACAATTTGGGACACTAGCACCATGTGGCTGTAGTGTCCCAAATGTGGTTCTAATGTCCACTTGGTAGACTATTGAGCAAGTTAGGTTTGGGTGTAATATGATAGTTCTAAGAATATGTTATGAATTATTGTAGGTGATTGTGGTTTGCTGAATGAATAGAAATTAAGTCTAATTCATAAAGATAGGTCTATGGCTAGCCTAGGGATAAGTTAGCTCAAATGACACTCTTAGCATCCATTTACCACTTTTATGTTATTACAATTACATATCACATCTATGATTCTTGAATGAACATTAATTCATATAGATGAATCTCTTTTTTAAATTAATTTATAAGTAGGTTACATTTGAGTTAAGCATTCCTTTATTGATGAATGTTCTAGCACTTATTTTTCCACTTTATAGCTCTGTTGAGGTCAACATACCCCCATTTCTAAAAAATAGGGACCCATGTGTCAAACTATATAAATTTTTAATTTGTAATTAAAAATCTACTTGATCAAAGTGTCATTAACATGATTACATATTATTTTTATTTGAATATCATCCACACCATGGTCTGGCTAACTTATTAGTTCATGGTTCTAGTTTAATCTTATCTAAAGTGCTAACATTGGATATTTATGATTCAGGTTGTGGCTTTAAAAGAACTATTTTAGGCTTGAACATGTTTAGGGTTTTTGTTCTTCAATGTTAAAATTTATATTTTTTCTTGGTATATAATTGATTAATTAAATCCATATTTTTGAAACCCTAGCCTAATGTTTTACTTGGACCTTTTAATTCAAATTTAAATTTGGTGAGAGCTTCTTGTTTAATTTTAAGCAGGGATAAATTGATCATACCATGGAATTAGTTTAATTTTTGTCCTAAAGTTTTTTTGCATTTTTCAACACGACCAAACCTTAACCTAAAAGTATTATCTTGGTCTAAATAGTTACATGGTCCCTTTGTTATAAAGCTTATCCTAAAGCCTTATTGTAAGATTTTATCATATTTATTAATATGATGAAAACCATAGGCTATGCATTTAGGCTATGTCCTTTTATTTTATGAGGTCCTTTTATTATTTTCTTATCCTTGGAGCATAATCTTCATGCTTTGGTCCCTTTTAATTCATCGGGTACCCTTTAATATGTTTAGAACTTAGCCTAATCCTTTTATCCTAAATCCTTTATATATGTTTCTTGATCCTAAATTAATATTTCAATTGATTAGAGGGACCAATCATGTTCAACTAATCGGATCCAAATCTACAATCCATGTTTACTCACACCAAATTGATCTAATGACATGTATTGATTAAACATTTCAATAAAGCTCTAAGACTAGTGAGATGGTGAAAAGTGTCACCATTTCATTTAAAGGGTATTGAGCAGTTAATGGTAGTCCACTTCTTGGATCAATATCCAATGACACACATTCATCTAAATGAGATCAATATGATGAAGTGAGATTAGCATAGAATTTTCAATAGAGTTCTGAAGGCTAGTAGGACTACCAAGTGGCACAACCTTAGGGCCTAATACACATTAAAGACTGAACACCTTTTGGAAATCAATAGTATACATTGATTCATACCCACTTAATTTAATGGAGTGAGATCACATTAAATTTTCAAATGTTCTGTAAGACTACCAAGTGGCACAACCTCAGAGCCCAGTACAAAGAGCATAGAAGCACTGAGCAGTTAACATGTGGCACATGTAGAACACATAAAAAACCAAAAAATGAAAAGTGATAGGCTTGGAAAATAGTCACCATAACATGTTTAAAATTTATGGTCACATGACCATCAAAGACATTACTATGGATGTCAAATGTCAGTCATATGGATGTAAATTTTAACATAGTAGATAGTCCCCATAACATATTTAAAATTGATGGTCACATAACCATAAAATATGTTCCTATAAATGTCAAATGATCATCATATAGACATCAATTCTAACATATCAAAGAACCTTGATCACATGTTTAAAATAGATGGTCATAAAATTTTCAAAGACATTCTCATAGATGTCAATTTTAAGATAGTTTCTTGGATACAAATTTAAAGGCAATGGTCATATTTTAAATAGTGCTAAAACTAATGACATAGGGATACTATGAAATTACCACATCAAATCCATGTGAGTAAATAAAATACCTAACATACTTGGTAATATAAGGGTTGGGATCTAATCTCAATATTTTTAAGATCATGACCCCTATTAGACCACTGTTAATGCCCTGGTGGGGTAAGGACCATAAACAAACCTTATGAGTGATATGATTGGCCCAATGGGAGATAAAGTGTTACCTGTGTAATGGTAAGTTGAGATAGAGTCCATTGGTGAGTAGGGTAAAAAATATTTACAAAAATTATTGGGGACCTCTTTTTTATCCTCAAGCTACTTGAAGATGGGACCATGTCTATATTGGGTAGCATCAAAAAGCAATAAAGACCCTACAGTAGTAACTCAGAACTTCATCAGCTAGTGGGTCCCAAAGTTAGATGAAATAAGAATGTTCTTTATGTAACCATAATTTTATGATATTTTTAAGTGGAATATTTCATATGTAAAGGCATTTGTTGTTTGTAAAACACACTACCTACAAGATTAGTACAAAGGGAAAGTCTTGTCTATTTCTAGAACATTTGTGGAAGGATAGTTGTCCCTACATCTATACATTTTTAATTAGTTAGGATTGATTGAAATGCTTCCTTGCATCTTATAAAAGGATAATTATCAATTTTAAAAGAGGATGGAGTTCTTAGATCCAAATTATTTTGTAAACTTTTTTGAGAAATTAATATAAACAAGGAATTTTGTAAAGATTATCCAGTATTTGCTTGTATTCATTTTTATCATGGCTTTTCTCTCAATTATTTATTTTGATTTATATATTTTAATGGTTCTTATGAATTATTGGTGTGTAAATTTGATTGAAGAGTTGTTAACTTGTGTTAATGATACGCTGATTGAAAGTTCTTTGGTTAATTTTTTTCTTACTCTTCTTGCATTTGGGCTAATGTTGTTTGCTTGTAGGGGTAAGTCTTTAAATTTAACCTGGTTCTTATTTTCATTATTTCCACCTTCCTTGGGAGTTTTCCTAATGTGTGATAGGATTTAGGATTAATTTGTTTCATGTTACACATTAGTTAAGTGCATGCTTGAATGATATTTGAACTTTGTCACAATGTTTGGAATGAAGATCAACATCTCTTTCTACCCTACCCTTCTTTTTGATCCTTTTTTAATTAGATCACTTTAGTTTAGCCTACCATTATAAATATCCATCTTATATTAGTTATTAATCATAATTCACTATATTTAGCATAACATACTACATATTTTACATATATATACTATTTATCCATGGTGGTTCCCAACTACCAAACATTATAAATATTATGAAATAGTCACTTGTTCTACCTATGTTCCATCAAAGATAATACAATTATCACAACCTAAAACTCATGTGTTGATTTCCTAGGAATTCTAAAATGAAAAGTGTTTCCTAAACACTTTGGGCACCTATGATACACATTTAGGAATCAACAGGAGGAGTTGTGTTGGTGCTAGAAGGAGGGCCTTTAGTCAGATCTTTTTAAATTTGTAGAATCTTTGCTAATTTTGATGTGTTTTGATCAAATATTGGTGTATTATTTACATATTTATGTTCCTTTTACCATAATTATGTGAATATCATCGATATTTATTATTTTAAACCAATATTTAGGCTTATTTTTACCAAAGATTGACATTATTTAAAGATCCATGGATATTCATGCTAAGGTAGTTCAGGCTTTATGTATTTATTATGTTTAAGGTTTCAAGATTGCAAGTTGGAATTAATAAAAGTGAGGCTTGGGTGAGAAAAATTACCAAAGTCTCAAACACTTCACCAGTTCTAGGTACTCATGTGTTCAAAGTATGGCTTGGCTAGGTGGTTCTTCAATCAACATATCATGTATAATACATGATCTTCCTCAAAATCCCGAAAGGTATTTGCCTTCTTTCAGTCCTAATAATGTTTTCAATACTAAAGAGTATATTAAATCATCCAAGGATGCTTTGAGATTGTTAAATATATTTCATTAAGATGTAACATATAGATTATTCCTATTCAATTTTAGAGATGTTACATATGATTGGTTTCTCAACCTTCCAAAAAACTAAATTACCAATTGGGATAATTTTAATAATGTCTTCATTGATCAATTTGACAAAATTATTAGTCCCTATGTCTTGTATCAGTATTTTACCATAATTAAAATGGATGTTAATGAGACCATCAAAGCCTTTAATGCAAGGTTCTAAAAAATATTTATTGAAACCATATCCCCTTATATATCTAATGAGGCTTTAGTCTTAGAAATTTATAAGGATGATATAGACCCCATGACCTCTATGTTCCTAAAAATGTCTCTTCTAGTCATAAACACATTAACCTGAGCCTACTTTGCAGCCATGATCACTAATGACCAAATGTAACCAAAAGCTTAGATGGCATATTCCATGCCCAATTCAAATTGACCCATCGTGAATGTCATTCCTAGTATACCTACTTTAACATCAATTTAGAACCAATTTCCTTTGAATCATACATATCATGGCTAAAACATAGAGTTCTTGAATGGCACTACAAGTGGATCTCATCCACAAAACCATAGAACTCCAGTTCCCATAGTCAATAGTAATTCTCTAATTTGTGAGCATGAGACACCAAAAAAATTAAGTGACTTGATATTAGAAATGATCCAAAAATTGAGTGTTGACTTTATTCAATTACAAAAACAAGTAGGAAATGCAGGGGAAGGCTCTAATAGGAACTACACTTCTCAAAGTTTCAATAGTCTTCCAAATAAGTTTCATGGTAATAATAATAATAATAATAATAATAATAATAATAATAATAATAATAATAATAATAATAATAATAATAATAATAATAATAATAATAATAATAACAACGGATCATCTAAAAACACATAAATGAGTTTCTGTGATATAAATTTGGATGATCATTGTAATGTTTCTAAAACCTCTAAAATTGTGCCTAACTAAGACAATTTTGTAGGGACATATGGTTTTGCAAGGGCATCTCAAAGTTTCATGATAGAGGCTTTTGATTTTACATTCAAAGAGGAAAGTGAAGTTGTAACCACTCTGTAAGGAGGAACATCTCTTCAAAATGAGCATCCCCATGAACAAGATCAGATACAATTTGACTTCTCTTCATAAGATAGTTATGCTGATAATTCATATGAAGTCACTAATGGAATAGAGGATACTACTGAAAAAGATAACCATGGGTAGTAATTACACTAGGATTTCTTGAAATAGATTGAGGTGTCTCAAGAAGCCAATGATGTCCTAGAAATCCTAGAACTAAATGAGCTAGAAATCAATTGGGTGGAAGAACTACCTTTCTTCACCGAGGATGAAGATGAAGTAGGAGAAATAGATCAGGAATTACTATGACTTTATCAAAAGGTTAGGAGTATGGGACCAACATGTTTCTAATGATGAGATTATAGATGAATTTAATTTAGTTGATCAGGATGGAGAAAATAGTTGGGATGACTTGGAAGATTTTTTTTCAAGGATCGGTAGTCCATGTACACCTCAAAGAGAGCCTAATGAAGGCATTAGTCTAAGTATACTAGCTAAGCTGCCATTATTGAGTGAAAATGATGTAATCCACTATTTATCAATGGATGAAGTATAACTAACACTCCTATTATAAAGTAGAAGAATTTGGTAAGAAGATGATTAGGTCTTAGATTCATATCTTAGATCCATACATCTAAGAATGTTAATAGGAGGCCAAGCTACATCACCTATAAGACACAAGCATACAATTTCTCCTATCCACAAGAAGAGGCCATTGAATGGAAGTAATCATGTTTCAAGGTTTTGTAGTAGACTAAAAAGAATTCCATTTGATCCTGGAGGTAATTACTTTATGGTTTTAGTGTAGGGCTTAGTTTCATTTCTTTCTTATTCTTTGTTTCTTGATTTTTCCCTTCATGTCCCTTGTATATATATAGTGTCTATTTATATTTGTTTGTTTTCTCTTGTTTTGTTACTTACTTTTTAATAAGTCTTTTTGGACAATTCTTAGCTCAGGTTTTATCTAGTTGCTTAAGATCTACATAGTTCAAAAATACAGGTATGACTTCTCAACATTGGTTGATCATGGATTGTTGAAATATGAGCTTGATGTTGTAGTTTAGAGAATCTAGTAGAGATTGATTGATAGATTAATTGTTCCTTGATATTTTAAACCTTTTTATAATCTAATCTTGGTTTCAATAAGTATTTCACATGTAAGATGAAATATTAAGCTATTAGGACATAGTCATGCTTGCACTTAAAAAATATTAAATGTTTGAGACAAAGTTTACAGTCAAGGATGATTGTCTAAAAATCAAACACTTGACCAAATTCCTAAACCTGTCTAACCTGGTTCTTAACCCTTATTGGAAAGCCAAAAATGATCTAAAAATAAGAGCTTATTTTAAAACCAAAAACTTTTTAAATCAGAGGTAATTCTGGTAATCTTCACCAAGATTATGGGTGTCTGGCTGGTAGTGGAGCAAGGCCTTGAGTGGAGCCAAAGGCAACTCTGTCAGGGCTATGGACGTCTAGCTGGTAGCAAAGCAATTCACAATCCTTCCTTGAGCTATAAAATAGTTCTTATGAATATTCAAACATGTTAAAATTCAATGTTAATGATTAAAGTCATGAACTTAGAAGTTGTTCTCTAAATCCTATGACAATTAGTAAGTGGAATCAAAACACACACACAACATGAATGAAGTTTTGATGTTTGATCCTAATTTTTCATGTGAAAGATTTATTCTAACCATTAAATGATCTTAATAATGGTTATTGATCAAATGGAATAAGTAGCTTAATTATTTGTCTAAACTAGAATATTTAAATTCTACCATATTGATATGTTCCCCCAGAAGTTGCCATTTGTTAAGGTTAACATACCCTCATTTTTGAAAAATGGGGACCCATGTGTGAAATTATGTAAATTTGTAACTTGAAATTAAAAATACACTTGATTAGAGTGTCATTAGCATAATTTCACATTATTTTTATTTGAAGATCATCCACACCATGGTTCGGCTAACTTATTTATTCATGGTTCTGGTTTAATCTTATCTAAAGTGCTAACATTAGATATTTGTGTTTTAGGTTACAGGTTTAAAGGACCCTATTTGGGGTTGAACATGCTTAGGGTTTTTGTGCTTCAATGTTAAATTAATCTTTTTTCCTTGGTCTATAATTGATTAATTAATTAAATATTTTTAAAACCCTAGCCTAATATTTTACCTAAACCTTTTAATTCAAATTTAAATTTGGCAAGAGTTTTTTATTCAATTTTAAGAAGGGATAAATTAATCATACCATGGACTTAGTTTAATTTTTATCCTGTGGCTTGGGCATGTTTTTAAACACAACCAAACCTTAATCTAAAAATCTTAGCTTGGAATAAATAGTTTCATGGTCCTTTTATTATAAATCTTAGCCTAAAGCCTTATCTTAAGGTTTATCATATTTATTAATATGATGAAAACCCTAGGCTATGCCTTTAGATTAGGTCCTTTTATTTTTACAGGGTCCTTTTATTATGTTCCTAGTCTTGGTACATAATCTTCATACCTTGGTCCCTTTTAATTCAGAGGGTCCCCTTTAATATGTTTATAACTTAGCCTAATCTTTTTAACCTAAGTCCATTATATATGTTTCTCGAGCCCAACTTAATATTTGTATCAAATATAGGGACTAATCACATTCAAATAATTGGATCCCAATCTATATTATACATTTTCTCACACTAAATTAATCTAATGGAATATATAAAATCAACATTTTAGTGAAGCTTTAGGAATAATAAGGTGGTGACAAGTGTCACCATTTTGTTTAAAGGGTATCAAGCAATGAATGGTAGTCCACTTCTTGGATCAAGATCGAATAGCATGCATTCATCCAAATGAGATAAATCTGATAGAGAAATATCAATATAGACTTTTCAAAGGAGTTCCATAGGCTCATATAACTACCAAGTGGCACAACCTCAATGATTCGGGTAATAATTTAGATGACAATTCGGGTGATGGGTCCACCCCAATTGATGGCAGAACTTCTAGGAGCCATAAATTTTGCACTATAACTCCAATTGACTCACTGTTTGAACCATTGGAAAGATTATAATGAGGTGAAAGTCATGAGATATCATAAATCTTTTCTCAATGAATTTTTACCCTTTAAAACCCAATGGAAGTGCCTTAAATTTTAATTTTAGTAGTGTAGTCTAGAAATAGTAAGTTTTTAAAAATAGTAATTCCTTGAATTTTGTATTGTTGTAAATCATGGAAGTTGAAAAACTTAATATCCCTAAATATTGGTGACCTTAAACATCCTCCTCATACCTTCAAAACATTTATAAATGAAGATGTAACCCAAAATGGAAATCAGACATCTCTTCTCAGAGATAGGCATATGTTTGGGTCTGCAATTTTGATCAATAAAACATCTCTTTCCAGAGATAAAATTATTTGAATTGTGTTGTTCTTATTTTTAAAATTATATTTCAACCAAAACATTTGAGTTTTGGATCAGTGGGATTAATGATCTGGGAAATAATTCAGATGATAATTTGGGTGATGGGTCCACCCCAATTGATGGTGAAACTACTGAGAGCCATAACTTTTGCACCGTAGTTCCAATTGATTGGCCATTTGAACCATTGGAAAGCTAATAATTAGTGGAAAGTCATGAGATGGAATCAAGCTCTGATCAATGAATTTTGACCCTTGAAAAACTAATGGAAGTGCCCCAAATTTTAATTTTAGTAGTGTAGTCTAAAAATAGTAATTCCTCAAATTCAGTATTGTTGTAAATCGTGGAAGTCAAACCACTTAATCTCCATAGAGATTGGTGACCTTACAAATCCTCCTCACACCTTAAAAACATGTATAAATGAATATGTAACCTAAAATGGAAATCAAACATCTCTTCTCAGAGATAGGCATATATTTGGGTCTGCAATTTTGATCAATAAAACATCTTTTTCTAGAGATAACATTATTTGAATTGTATTGTTATTATTTTTTGAATTATATTTCAACCAAAGCTTTCAAGTTTTGGATCGGTGGGCTTAATTATCTGGGCAACAATTCAGATGACAATTCAGGTGATGGGTCTACCTCAATTGATGATGGAACTTCTAGGAGCCATAACTTTTGCATCGTAGCTCCAATTGACTCACCGTTTGAACTATTGAAAAGATAATAATGAGGGAAAAGTCATGAGATGGAATAAATATCCCCTTGATGAATTTTGACCCTTAAAAACCCAATAGAAGTGCCCCAAATTTTAATTTTAGTAGTGCAGTCTAAAAATAGTAAGTTTCTAAAAATAGTAATTCCTCAAATTCTATTTTGTTGTAAATCATGGAAGTTGAACCACTTATTATCCCTCAATATTGGTGACCTTCCACATCATCCTCACAATTTAAAAACATGTATAAATTAATATTTAACTTGAAATATAAATCAAACATCTCTTCTCAGAGATAGGCATATGTTTGGGTCTGCAATTTTGATCAATATAACATCTCTTTCTAGAGATAACATTATTTGAATTGTGTTGTTCTTATTTTTTGAATTATATTTTAACCAAATATTTCAAGTTTTGGATCAGTAGGATTAATTATTTGGGCAACAATTTAGATGACAATTCAGGTGATGGGTCCACCCCAATTGATGGTGAAACTACCGGGAGCCATAACTTTTGCACCGTAGCTCCAATTGACTCATCGTTTGAACCATTGGAAAGCTAATAATGAGGGGAAAGTCATGATATGGAATATAAATCTTATATATGAAATTTTACCCTTGAAAACTCAATATAAGTGCCCCAAATTTTAATTTTAGTAGTGTAGTCTAAAAATAGTAAATTTCTAAAAATAGTAATTCCTCAAATTTTGTATTATTGTAAATCGTGGAAGTCAAACCACTTAATCTCCCTTGATATAGGTGACCTTAAACATCCTCCTCACACCTTAAAAACATTTATAAATGAATATGTAGCCCAAAATGGAAATCAGACATCTCTTCTCAGAGATAGGCATATGTTTGGGTTTACAATTTTGATCAATAAAACATCTCTTTCCAGAGATAGCGTTATTTGAATTTTATTGTTCTTATTTTTTGAATTATATTTAAACCAAATATTTTGAGTCTTGGATCAGTGGGATTAATGATCTGGGAAACAATTTAGATGACAATTCAGGTGATGGGTCCACCCTAATTGATAGCAGAACTTCTGGGAGCCATAACTTTTGCACCATATCTCTAATTGACTCGTCGTTTGAACTATTGGAAAGATAATAATGAGGAAAAAGTCATGAGATGGAATAAATATCCCCTTTATGAATTTTACCCCTGAAAACCCAATGAAATTACCCCAAATTTTAATTTTAGTAGTGTAGTCTAAAAATAGTAAGTTTCTAAAAATAGTAATTCCTCAAATTCTATATTGTTGTAAATCCTAGAAGTCAAACTAATTAATAACCCTCAATATTGGTGACCTTACACATCCTAATCACACCTTAAAAACATGTATAAATAAATATGTAACCCAAAATGGAAATCAGACATCTCTTCTCAGAGATAGGCATATGTTTGGGTTTACAAATTTGATCAATAAAACATCTCTTTCCAGAGATAGCATTATTTAAATTATGTTGTTCTTATTTTTTGAATTATATTTCAAAAAAATATTTTTAGTTTTGGATCAGTGGGATTAATGATCTAGGAAAAAATTCAGATGACAATTCGGGTGATGGGTCCACCTCAATTGATGGTGGAACTACCGAGAGCCATAACTTTTACATCGTAGCTCTAATTGACTCACCGTTTGAACCATTGGAAAGCTAATAATGAGGGGAAAGTTGTGAGATGGTATCAAGATATACTTGATTAATTTTTAACCTTTAAAACACAATGGAAGTTCCCTAAATTTTAATTTTAGTAGTGCATTCTATAAATAGTAAGTTTCTAAAAATAGTAATTCTTTGAATTCTATATTATTGTAAATCATGGAAGTCGAACCACTTAATCTCCCTCAAGATTAGTGACCTTACACATAATAATAACACCTTAAAAAAATTTATAAATGAAGATGTAACCCAAAATGGAAATCAGACGCCTCTTCTCAAAGATAGGCATATGTTTGGGTCTGCAATTTTGATCAATAAAACATCTCTTTCCAGAGATAGCATTATTTGAATTGTGTTGTTCTTATTTTTTGAATTATATTTCAACCAAATATTTCAAGTTTTGTATCATTGGGATTAATTATCTGGGTAACAATTCAGATGACAATTTGGGTGATGGGTCCACCCCAATTGATGGCAGAACTTTTGGGAGCCATAACTTTTGCATCGTAGCTCCAATTAACTCACTGTTTAAACTGTTGGAAAGATAATAATGAGGGGAAAGTAATGAGATGGAATAAATATCCAATTTATGAAGTTTTACCCCTAAAAACCCAATGGAAGTGCCTTAAATTTTAATTTTAGTAGTGTAGTCTAAAAATAGTAATTCCTCAAATTCTTCATTATTATAAATTGTGGAAGTCAAACCACTTAATCTCCCTTGAGATTGGTGAAATTACACATCATACTCACACCTTAAAAATATTTATAAATGAATATGTAACCTGAAATAGAAATCAGACATCTCTTCTCAGAGATAGGCATGTGTTTGGGTCTACAATTTTGATCAATAAAACATCTCTTTCCAGAGATAACATTATTTAAATTGTGGTGTTCTTATTTTTTGAATTATATTTTAACCAAAGATTTTGAGTTTTTGATCAGTGGTATTAATGATCTGAGCAAAAATTTAGATGACAATTTGGGTGATGGGTCCAGTCCAATTGATGGCAAAACTTCTGGGAGCCATAACTTTTGCACCGTAGCTCCAATTGACTCGCTGTTTGAACTGTTAGAAAGCTAATAATGATGAGAAAGTCATGAGATGGAATAAAACAATACTAAATGAATTTTTACCCTTGAAAACTCAGTGGAAGTGCCCCAAATTTTAATTTTAATAGTGTATTCTAAAAATAGTAAGTTTCTAAAAAGAGTAATTCCTTGAATTCTGTATTGTTGTAAATCATGAAAGTCAAACCACTTAATCTCCCTCGATATTGGTGACCTTACACATCATAAAAAAACCTTAAAAATATGTATAAATTAATATGTAACCCAAAATGGAAATTAGACATCTCTTCTCAAAGATAGGCATATGTTTGGGTCTGCAATTTGATCAATAAAACATCTCTTTCTAGAGATAACATTATTTGAATTGTGTTGTTCTTATTTTTTGAATTATATTTCAACCAAAAATTTTGAGTTTTGGATCAGTAGGATTAATTATTTGGGCAACAATTTAGATGATAATTTGGGTGATGGGTCCACCCCAATTGATGGTGGAACTTCTGGGAGCCATAACTTTTGCACCGTAGCTCCAATTGACTCGTCGTTTGAACTGTTGGAAAGATAATATGAGGGGAAAGTCATGAGATGGAATCAAGCTTCACTCAATGAATTTTGACCCATAAAAATCCAATGGAAGTGCCTCAAATTTTAATTTTAGTAGTGCAGTCTAAAAATAGTAAGTTTTTAAAAATAGTAATTCCTCGAATTCTGTATTGTTGTAAATCGTGGAAGTATAACCACTTAATCTCCCTTGATATTGGTGACTTTCCACATCCTCATAAAAACTTAAAAACATGTATAAATGAATATTTAACCCAAAATGGAAATTAGGCATCTCTTCTCAGAGATAGGCATATGTTTGGGTCTGTAATTTTGATCAATAAAACATCTCTTTCCAGAGAAAACATTAATTGAATTGTGTTGTTCTTATTTTTTGAATTATATTTCAACCAAAGCTTTAGAGTTTTAGATCAGTGGAGTTCCACCATCAATTGGGGTTGACCCATCACCCAAATTATCATGTGAATTGTTGCTCGAATCACTCAGGGCCTAGTACACATTAAATACTAAGTGACTTTTATAAATCATTGGCCCACATTGATTCACACCCACTTGATCAAATGAAGTGAGATTACATTAAATTGTCAAAATTTCCACAAGACTACCAAGTGGCACAACCTCATAGCCTAGTAAAAAGAGCACAAAAGCATTAATTAGTCAACATGTGGCACATGTTGAGTTTAGAACAAACCAAAAAATGACAAGTGATAGGCTTGGATAATAATCCCCATATGTGTTTAAAATTGATGGTTACATGACCATCAAAGATGTTTTTGTAGACATCAAATTAAATTCATATAGACATCAATTTTAACATATAAAATATTCCTCATAACATGTTTAAAATTGATGGTCACAAAACTATCAAATATGTTCCCATGGATGTCAAATGACAGTCATGCAAATGTTAATTTTAACATAGCAAAAAGCCTCAATCACATATTTAAAATTAATGGTCATGCGACCGTCAAAGACATTCCCATAGATATCAAATGATGGTCACATGAACATAAATTTTAAGATAGTTGCTTGGATCCAAATTCAAAGGCAACGGTCATATTTTGAATAGTGCTAAACATAATGAAATGTCCCGAGACAACATGGAATTGCCAAGTCAAATCCATGTGAGTAAATTAGAGACTGGGTGGAACTAGTAATGTAAGGGTTGGGATCTAATCTCAACATGTCTAAGTTCATGACTATTATTAGAGCATTGTTAATGCCTTGGTGGGGTAAGGATTGTAATGTGATATGATTAACCCAAGGCTAGCTGAAGTGTTACCTGTGTAAAATTAAGTTGAGCTAGAGTCCATTAGTGAGTAGTTTAAAAAAGAATTTTCAATAATTATGGGGGACCTCACCTATATCCTAAAGTAACTTGAAGATGGGACCATGCTTGTATTTTTTAGCATCAAAAAACAATGAAGACCCTACAACAGTAACTTGGAACTTCATCAACTAGTGGGTCCCAAAGTTAGATGAAATAAGAATGATCTTTTTATAACTAACATTGTATAATATTTTGAAGTGAAATATTATATTTGTAAAGGCACGTGTTGTTTGTAAAACATGTTGCCTACAAGATTAGTCCAAAGGGAAAGTCTAGTGTATTTCTAGAACATTTTTGGAAAGGACAACTATCCATATACCTACACCTTTTTAATTATTTAGGACTGATTGACATGCTTCCTTATATCTTATAAAAGGAGCATTATCAATTGTAAAAGAGAATGGAGTTCTTAGATCCAAATTACTTTGTAAATGTTTTTGAGTAATAAATATAAGCAAAAAGAATTCTACAAAGATTGTCTAGTATTTGCTTGTATTCATTGTTATCATGGCTTCTTTCTCACTTGTTTTTTCTAATTTCCATATTTGAATGATTTTTATGACTTCTTGGTGTGTACATTTGATTTTAGATTTGTTAACTTTTGCCAATGCTAGGTTTACTAAAAATCATTTGGTTCATTTCATTTTCTTACTTTTCTTGCATTTAGACTAATGTTATTTGCTTACAAGGGTAAATATTTAAGTTTAAATTAGCTCTTATTTGCATTATTTCCACCTTTCTTAGGAGTTTTTATAATGTGTGATAAGATTTTGGATTACACTATTTCATGTTACACATTAGTTAAGTGCATGATTGGATGATATTTGAAAATTGTCATGATGTTTGAAATGAAGATCAGTAACATCTCTTTGTACCCTACCCTTCCTTTTGCTCCTTTTTTCACTAGATCACTTTAGTTTAGCCTGCCATTGTAAATATTCATCTTAGATTAGTTCTTGATCATAATTCGCCATCTTTAGCATAGTGTACTACATATTTTACATATATATACTATTTGGTCATGATGGATCCTAACCACCAAACATTATATATATTGTGAAATAGTCACTTATTTTGCCTCTGTTCCATCAAAGATAATAATATTATCACATGTAACTAATTCATTGAGTTCTTATGAATTCTAAAATGAGAAGTGTTTATTAAACACTCTAGACACCTGTAGTACACATTTAGGCATCAACAAGCTCATTAAATGATCCAAAGGATTTTCACTCTTCATATGGTTCAAGATAATTAATTAATATCTTATTTAATATTTTTTTATTTTACCATGGGATATATATTTAATTAATTAATATCCTATTTAGTGGTTTTTTAAATTTCACCATGGCATATATTGAATTAATTAAATATCCTATTTTATTCAACCATTAACAAATTCTACCTAAGTACCCAATTTTTAATTATCCTCCATGTGGATGGTTTAAAAAAAAGGAAAAGACAATGGGATATTATTTTAAAAAAAAACATAAGTCCCATTTTAATTAAAAAAAAAATTATTCAATTTACCCCCACTTTACCTTTTTTTCACATGAAATTATTTTTCACTTTGAATGGGAAGTCATATTATTTGTTTAAAGACATGCATGGAATATGTTTTGTTTTGAAACCTAAGTCCCTTAACATGCATGCTTTGTCTACCCACTTGGTTGGTGGTCTTGGTGGGATGTTGAGATATTAAGTGGTGTTAGTGGCAAGATATGTTTTAAAACTAAAGATTAAACTTTAGTTATCCCCACCTTATGTTCAATTCTTAACTCCACTCCCATCTTGTCTTTTACATGGTATGTGAAAATCCACTTGATAATGGTCTTTCTTTAATCTTTTTACCATGGTGTTAAACTCCTTTCAACCACCTTTTTCCAATGTGGTGCCTTTTTTCATGGTCATTGTTTTTTAAAATTTTGATGGAAGATAATGTGATCAACAATTTTTTATGGGCCATGTCAATGATGCAAAAGGCTTTGTAATTCAAATGTATGGCATTGAAAGTAGTCAAATACTCATGATGTGGTGTTGGAGTAACAACATATACGTGGACACCCATTTTATAAGGGGCTATAGTTTTACATGGAGATATTTTAGTATGCTTTATGCTTGGCATTAAACACTTAAACATGAAAATTATCATCTCTTTCCTCCCATGTATAATCCAACCCACTTCGGTTTTGGTGGTAACATGGAATATTATTTACAGGAAGTGTTTTGATAAATTAAGCATGCCATAAATTATAGGTTTTCTTCTTGAAATAATAAATTCAACACCATTTTGTTAAGATGAAATCTTAATTCAAGAAAATGGTTAGTGCCCAGCCAATGTAAAAAGGTAGGGGAAAACCAAAATATATTTCCCAACATAGATCTATTAGTTGATGCCCAGCCAATGTCATGGAGGCATTGAGAAATATAAATTACATGTGTTTTTATATAGGTAGTGGTGGATTTTGCATAGAGGGATTTTGAAAATAGAGATATATCTAGATTTCAAAGGCATTAAGAACCTTTGATAAATTAAAGAAGTTTATTTTGTTTTATTGTATAGATAGATTATCTAGTACAAAATAATTTTATTATACTCAGAGATATTTTGCAATTATTCTTGAAGAGTTTTTAATAGATTGGAACACTCATAGAGTGGACCTAGGGATGTAGCCATTTGGTGAACCCCATAAATTAATCTTCCATGTCATTTTTTAGTTTATTCTTTGTGAACTAAATTTATTTAAATTTCTTTAATTAAATTGTAGGATGTTTATAAAGTAATTAATGGATTTATTTTAAGGGAAGTTGGAAATTAACATTCAGTACTCATCCAATCTAAGTAGATTGTAAAAGTTTTTATAAGCTTAGATTTTTGGATAAATTTTAATTATTTTTGTAAAATAATTAAGAGATTATTTTTAAGAGATAAAATATTTAAGGAATGTTTTAAATATGAGTTTACCAAATCACTCATATTCAAAATTATTCAAATTTACATTCTGATTAAAAATTCAATCTCTTTTAAATAAATTTTGGAAATTGACATTTTTTTAAAAATCCATTTCCTATTTTATTAATCAAGAAATTGAGAAATTCTGCAACCAATTCTATTTTAATTAAAGAATTGAGAATTTTTGTATTTATTTGAAAAATTGTGTGATTTATATATAAGGGTAAATCTATTTTTTGGATCATTAAACCCCTTGGATATTTCTAATGTATCCTTAATCCTACCCATAATGCATGCCAAGGATATGACCAAAGATAAATCCGTCCATTAGGATGTGTTTGGATTCCTATCATAGTACCCTTTGTTATGTGTATAACTAAGGTCATGATATTCAATTTTACTATATATTATAACATATTTATTAGTTATCCTTGGACTTAATGTATTAGGGTCATAACATCTTCCACATCTCAATAAATGGAGTTTCATTACATGTATGTTATTTATAAGTTACGAGGTGATACCAACCCTTTGAATTTTGAATAATTCTAAGAATGCATTATCTATAAAATCCCTACCCTTGAACCTTTTCCCATCATCCTATTCCATGAATATTATTGTTTGAAAAAACTTATTGTAGACACCTAAATTTCATTTAGTGTCAAAATGTACCTAAAATTTATTAATAATTCTTCTTAAAATAATTAATCACATCTCCAAATTTAAATAATTGAATAAGTCAAATTAATCAATTATGCACACTTGAAGTCCTTATTTTAAAAATAAAATCCAAATTTTACACATCATGTAACATCTTTCACCTTATTCTCCCTCATCCCAACCAAACCCATAACTTTATTAATCTCCTATGAGTTATCCCCTAAGTTTTCAAGAAGTTTGACTTATTCCTACTGACTTAGCTAACCAATCACATGCTTATCTCAATAATTTGAAATTGTCTTCATCCTCATGGGTGAGGACTCATTATCCACAATTGATTATTTGGATCATTTAATAAATACAAATAATCTTCCATCATTGGATCTTCCTCTAAAAATCTATAAATAAAATTGAAAACCTTCATTTCAAGAATCCTAATATTAGAATCCTAACTTATGGTAATGATGTTCTATTCACAATCAAATAAAATTGAATAAAAGAAAATAAAAGCATATAAAAACTTCTTTTTCACCAAAACTTGATCCATCCTCCTTCGCATTGGAAGAGTGAGCTCTACATTTTCAAAGAACAAATAAAATTTACATTGTAATGGAGAAAGATTGCACATTTGAAGCATAAGTTTGTGTTTTTTTTAATTTGTTTGTTGATATATCTTATTTTGAATTTATATTATATTAAGATTAGTTTATTTCTTAGCACTTCTAAATTTAGTTCACACATTTTTGGCATACCCAATGGGACTTTCTCTCATCTTTTTCTTCTTTTGATCATCATAGTTGCATTTAGAAATCATTTTTAATTTGGTTTCTTATATTTGTATTTGCATGTGCTTAATATTGTCTTTTTGAGTGTTAGTATAAGCTACAGGTTGTTATCAATCATTTTCTATTTGACTATGTATGCCCACTTCATAACAATGAATTTGAAAAACATTAATAGCAAAATTGTACCTCGTAATAGCAAAAATATTTTTTTAATTATTTTTAGTCTATTTTTCCTTATTTATATGCATCATTGGATTTATATTAAATTTTTTATTTTGTATGTGTTTTTGGTTTTTTGTAACTCTTTTCTATAATAAAAATGTGAAATTGGTACACTTTTCAGTGGAATCATTGTGCCTAAGAGTGAAATTGTCATTCTTAATAATGACATTATTCAACTAAGAAGCAAAATCATTTTGTTAGTCCCTCTATGATTTCTATTTTGTGTCTATAGGTTCAACAATGACTTCATTTTGAAACATCTAAATCATCATCCTTAGTAGCAAATTCATCTTTTTGTGGAGTGAATTCATCTTTTTATGTAGTGAAATCATCCTTTATAGTAGCGAAATCATATTTTCTAACAGTGAATTCATCTTTATGGGTAGCAAAATTGTCATATATGGTAGAAAAATCATTTTTTGAGTGTGAATTTATTTGTTCTCTACTTTTTTTTATTTTGTTTTTTTCTTGCATTTGATTTATTACAATTTTGCTTTCTTGTCTTTCTATGTAACTACAAATTTGTCATAGAGAAGTGGTCTTTGCTTTGTTTTTTGTTATTTCTACTTATTCTATTACAATTTTCCTTGATCCAATCTTAATTAGACATTCTAATCATTTTTTTTCATAACACTTGTCAAAGATAATCAAGAAAAAGGGTAAATAAAAATCAATTTCTTTTACTAACACTTTCAATCTTGATTTTCAAAGTTTTTAGTAATTAAATCACATCTCATTTCAACATTCTATTTGTAATTATGTAAATTTTGTATGCTCTCCTCTCAGTGTCACATTGGTGACAATACTTGAGATTAAGAAACATTTCCATAATTTTTTGTGTTACCTAAGTAGTGCCCATGTATGCTCTTTTATTGGCATCACATTGATGATGATACTTAGAAATCATAAATAGATACTTAATTTTTATTTTATTTTTTAGGGGCTCTATTGACCATGTATTTTATAACCATTCATTAGGTCAAACTTTATTTATTATCAAGGTATATAAAGTGAGATCTATCTATTTCATTTGTCTAAGTGGTTATGTTTTTAAAACGCACCATGATGTGAGGGGATTTCATGCTCTAATACCCAAGATTTTAACAACTACCTCAAAATATGATATTACAAGTTATCAACACATTAAGACCCTTATGGATATGTTGGGTACTTTAGAATAGTACCCAATAGTGTGCATCTACTTTATCTCTTTCTTCTATGGTTTCCCCTTAGATAATCATGTTTAAACCTTAAATCTAGAATAACCTTTTTTACCATTTGACTTTGGTGCATTAGTTAGCAACTAGCACTAAGAAGCTACCTTCCATACACCCTTAAAACTAGATTTAGTGAGCCATGGGAATGGTAGGATCCTCCATGGTTAGTGCCTTGAAATATTAGGCCATAGTTGATAATACAGATGAGTCAGTGACATCAAAAGGCCTAATAGTTGTTTATGATCCTCATCCTAGTTTTTCACCTTTTATGTGTAATTTCTTGACTGTTTAGTTTTTGTTTAGTTTTTGTTTTGTTTTTTTTCCTTGTGTATACCATGTACTAAAAATCCTTATTTAAAAACTAGTTCTTTTAAGTTTAAATCATATCTTGAAATCAAGTTTTTATATCAAAAACTTAAAATAATTTGTTCAAAAATTTGAGTTTTTTAGACAACTATTTGGTTAGTATTGTTAATTTCAAATATATTTTATATTTGAGTCATTTTTACTTTTGAAACCATGCGTATTACAAGGCAAATAGACATATTAAATGTTCTCAATTCAAGGGAAGAGCCTTTTGGTAATGACCCCTTTCAATTCCCTAGTCAAGAGCATCATGTAGAGATACATGAAATAATTGAGCAAGAAGAAGATGAATGAGGGGCTTACCAAGATGATGTAGCCCCAAATTTTTCCAACCTCCACCCATATTATATCATGTCTAATAAAAATGAAGTATTGCTTTTAGATCAAAGTTCCCATTTGACTTTGATGTACATAGTTTATAATATCTAATTTCAAGTAAATAGCCTTCATCTTCCAATCCCAAATCAAAAAATCTCAAAAGGTTAGTTATAGGGTAGTAGTGATATCATTCCTTCCTCATAACCTCATCTCCAAGTCTCTCAAGACAAATGGAAAACTATTTCACATGAGGAATCATCTCAAACTAGCCATGGTTTTCCCACAAAAATCCATGCAACTCAAGGAAATTAAGAAATTATGAACTTTAAATATCATCCATCAATCAATCCCTTTGGTAATCCCAATATGAATGTAAATACAAATTTACCTTCATAACACCATCTAAATAATATGAGTTTGAATATACCTTCAAACTCATCAATCATGCACCCCACAAATCAAAACTTGAATCCTACTTCAAGGTTACACATCATGTAACAAAATAATGAAAATTTTAATATGGGTTTCTCATATAGTTTAATTTTAATCAATCAACATTTGATTACGCCAAATTTGAGTATGCACCCAAATTCACAAGGTTATAATCAAATTAATCCAAGTTTGAATCTTCATTCAAACTTATTAATCAATCTTATTTAGAGCTTCTAACTCTTACCAATTATATCCAATCAAAATCAAATCTTGAATACTTATTCTATCTACCTAATAAATCATCTAATCCTAGTTTGAATAATGCTTCACACACATTCAATAATCTAAAATTAAATCATAGTGTACCAAATAATTATTTACTTGGATCAGTTCCATCTAATGTAAATCCTAATACAACTCCAAATCAATTTAGCTCTAATCCAAATCTTTCATTTAATTCTACCCTAAATCCCAACATCCTCTCAAACCATAACCAAACACAATCAAATGATAATCTTAACTTCAATAATCCAAACACAAATTCTAACTCAAACTTTAACCAAAACTAAACCCAAACCAAAATCAAAATTGAACTAATTCAAACCTTGGTTTTAATCAATTTAACTTAAACTCCAACATTCTTACACAATAAAATAATTCAAGTTTATTTAACCAAAAAAATTTTAGTCAAAATGCAAATCTTGGTTCCATAAACTTCAACACCAATACACCAAACAATTCAAGCTTCAACCTGAATCTAAATCAAACAAATTCAAACTTTACACAAAACCCCAACCTTTATTTTAATCTAAATCCAAGTAAAACCAATTTTATTTTTAACGTAAATTAAAATAAAACAAATTTTGGTTCCAATTCAAATCAAAACCTTGGTTTTAACTCCAACACCTTTTTACATCCTCAAAACATTAACTTCAATAGTAAAAATCTTAATAATCTTAATCAACACACTCCCTAAAACATAAATCAATTCACAAGTCAACCACCTAATTTATTAATTCAAATGGACCAACTATGCCCATATCACATGAAATAATACATAAATGATATAGTTCAAGGCTTTCAATATGGCACTTATAATTAGCAAAAATAATTTAAGTTTGAGTAAATTTGCTCATATCTATATGATTTGAGTAAAATGACTACACCTTTTCCCAAATACTTTGAACTCCCAAAATTTGATAAATATAAAGGTAAATGAGATCACAAAGAACATCTAACTAGCTTCTATCATGCATGTGCAAATGTTACTTATAGTAATGAATTCATGTTGCATTTATTTACATGAAGTCTCAAGGGTCAATCGCTTGAATGGTTCTTACAAATTCCAGAAGGATCTATCTTCACTTTTAAAGACTTATCTAAAAAAATTGTCCAACACTTCTCTTATAGTATTGAAAAAAGAATTGACCACTTTAGATTTACACAACACCAAACAATGAAATAATGAAACTTTTTCTTCCTTCCTCTAGAGATGGTGAGCACTGGCAAGTCATTTTACATGGTCATTTCCTAATATAGAGCTTGTGGACATTTTTATGAACAACTTAAACTCATATTTTGGACATCTCTTGTTACTTCTTTACCAAATATATTTTAATGAGATTATTTAAAAATGAATTCAAGTGGAGAGAATGTTGACTGATAAAGGTGCAATCAAAATATGTAACCCAAATAATAACAATTCGTCAAAACCAATAGAAAAACCAAAATTATTTTCTAAAAATAAAAATATTATTGGATATAATGTAACCAATGTGAAATAGGTTCAAAACCCACAAACACAAACATACAACCAAACAATCCACAATATTTCAATTCCTAGTGGTCAACTAAAATAAGGGAGACCTAAACATAAGTTCAATCAATTGGGTGACATTTACAAGAATTTTTTATGAAAGTTGTCTCATTAAAACATGATTATATGGACAAACACTAAACCCTTTGAATAAAATGTTCCCAAACCTGATTAGTAAAAATAAGATGAATATTAGGAATACCATTGGATTAAAGGACATTCAACAAATCAATGTATGCACCTAAAACACTATGTCCAAGACCTCATTGATAAAGGTGACATAGTAGTTGAAAATACATTATCTAAACAATATAATAATAAAACATGAGGGATAGAAAAATAAAATGAGGCTAGTGTTTATTTTTATGTATTGATATTTGGTTTAAATTATGATTTTATTGATTATTTTATGTGTCTTTATTCTCCTCTTTCTTCTCTATGTGGCCATATGTTGTGATATTCTTATATCTTCCCCCTATATTATGTTTTTTATTGGAGGACATGTGTTTTTATTCTCTATATCCCATAATTTTTTATTCTAATAGCATAAAATAAATTTCATATCAATTTTACCATGGACATAGCTGACAACCTATGTATTGTGTCCCTTTGTGTTTATTGGGTTCTTATACCATGATACTCATCCTTTCGATTTTCGGATCTATGATTCTTTATTTTTTATATTTTTGATAGTCACAATACATGTTAATAAGTTTATAATTTAATTTCAATAATTTTATTTATACAAATCCTCATAGAGTAATTTAAATAATAAGTATAAATAGGTATTAAGTCTAAGCCACAACACATATTCTATATTTCTCTTATTTAAGACTTCATGAGGTTAATTAGCTACATAATTAGACCAAGATAATGATAAGATATTGTTCATGTAGTTTTAATTGACTTATTATGATATAAGGTGAAGTCATATCTCTTATTTTTAGTTGGGATTGCACTCACATGCACAATAATTACATTAGCTTTGATTCTATGTATTGTGAATTATATAGCCATAACTCTTTGAGAGGTTTCCTAATCTAGGTAACATTGTATCTTATTATTTAATCCTATAATAATTTATGTTTAAATTAGGTCAATATTGAAATAA